>KN482998.1:38887-80749 GCA_000787095.1 Periophthalmodon schlosseri | reverse complement strand
CCTAGTACAGTCCTGGTTTAGTCCTAGTACAGTCCTGGTTTAGACCTGGTATAATCCTGGTTTAGTTCTGGTGGTACTGATAAGTAGAGACATGTACATCTGATAAAAAGTTCCGACTTGTTGCTGGGTCCAAAGACAAAATGGCAGTAAAAAAGAACAGATCCGCTCTGCACTTCTTTGGAGCTCGCAGTTTTGTATTATTTTAACAGCATCACAATGTGACATTTCGGGGTCAAGTCTTTCTTCAAACATGAAACCTGGAACAATATTTATTTGGGGTCAGTATTTATCGCGTGTACATTTTCTTTGCACTACTGGGAAATTTTGGGTTAATTTTTGGCTGTACTTTAAGATTTAAGCTGTAAAAGGTTGAATTAATAACTTCTATGACTCATTACCGACGCAAACTAACACTTAAGTGTAAGATTTAAGCTGTAAAAGGTTGAATTAATAACTTCTATGACTCATTACCGACGCAAACTAACGACTTAAGTGTTTCATTCTGCTGTTTATTTAATGCAGCTCATGATTTTTAACAATATTGTAGATTTATCATAGTTTTTGTGGTTTAAATCTGCTCTCAGGTTTTTGTGTCAGTGGCGTACATTAGTTATTGTTTATCGTCTACATTTACTTCAGCGATATATCGAACTTCAAAATGTGTTATCGTGACAGGCCGACTCAGAAGGCCAAATATTTTCTTAGGTGATACTTGGTGTGAAAAGCAGCCACTGATCTAGAGTTTATTACGTTGGGATTTTGAGGAGTAAAAGGAGATTATTTCAAAGTATTTCAAATATTTGACAATGTTATTTAGTCTATATTAAACTGAAAAGTGAAGATTTTGGGTCTTGTAAAACACATTTCGCGACTTTAAGATTAATTTTTGCAGCGGGAGTCTTGGCCTGAAAAAGTTTTGAGGACTTCTGTCTTGGAGTAATATTCCTACACCTGTGTTTACGTTTATGTTCAAACTGTTTTTCTGTTTGCAGGTTTCACAGCCATCACAGCCACCAACCCCATCTGGCTCATTAAGACTCGACTGCAGCTCGATGCCAGGTGAGGGACGCTATTCTCCTGATTAGAATTCTTAAGCCTGAATGTATCAAAATAAAAATTCAGATGGTTATTCACAAAGTCATATAAGATACACAAAACCTGGCAACACTGTAGTTTAGACTTGGACTCATGAAATGTAGTGATTCTATTGATTTAACTCTTTAGCTCTGTGAATTCAATCTTAATTACAACAAGATGTGGACTGTAGGTTGTTTTTTTTTTTTTTGGTTTTTTTGACTATCTAGAATTCAAATAGCGTGTTTGCTTTAAACCAGCAGCAGAATGTAACCGCATAAAAGTAGTGAAGTACTGTACTTAAGTAGAGTATAGATACCTAAAATGTGTACTTAAGTAGATTTTACAGTGGATACTTTTTACTTTGACTTCACTACATTTGAGAGCAGGTATCTGTACTTTCTACTGCGTATTTGAACAGGACTGAAAAGTAAAAGTACTTTTTATTATGGTTCGAGTATTGCTGAAAAGGCTGAGGGTTTATTTTTAACACGTTCATAATTTGAGCAAACAAAAATATACAGAAAGAAAAAAATTGTAATTCACTTGTTTCTGTTGAACAAAATTCAGCACAAATCTTTATGAAAATCACTACATTTGAAGCTTTATAACATCTCAAAATCTGCACAAAATACTTTTACTTTTTACCCTTTAAGTACATTTTTAAACAGGTACTTGCATATTTTTACTTAAGTAGATTTTTTTCATATACTTTTACTTTTACTTGAATATTTTTTGCTCCGGTGTCTGTACTTTCAGTAACAAAACTGAATACTTCTTCCACCACTGCCTTAAACAACATGAACAATAAACGTAAACAGTACATCTTTTTTGTGTATTTTAAAATCCATTTCTCGCAGGAACCGTGGTGAGCGGCGCATGAATGCGTTTGAGTGCGTGCGTCGCGTTTACCGGGCCGACGGCCTGAGGGGCTTCTACAGGGGAATGTCGGCCTCGTACGCCGGCATCTCAGAGACTGTGATCCACTTTGTGATCTACGAGAGCATCAAGAGGCGGCTGCTGGAGGCCAAGGCCCCGCCCATGGACGAGGACGAGGACGCTTCCAAAGACGCCTCCGACTTTGTGGGAATGATGCTCGCCGCGGCAACCTCCAAAACCTGTGCCACCACCATAGCTTATCCTCACGGTGAGAGGAGGGAGATATGACTTTTTTTGTACTTTTTTTAGCTTCATGTTTTTCAAATTCTGTGTTTGTTTGGTGGCTGTAAGTTCAAAAATAAAGGTTGAAAATTACAGGAAGTAGCACTGACTGAATGTCTCAGGCTTGAAGGTTGTGTAAATAAACACACAAGTGACATTTTGGGAAAAAATGTAGTATGGTGAACTCAAAATGTTAGATACACAAGAAAAAAAGAAGTTGTGTGTAGTTTTATAGTTTGAATAATTATTAATAAGTAAACAATTCCTGTCAATGCCGGATTTTTTTCATTTTTATCTGTAAAAATTGATCTGTTTGGACAAAAGAATCGATAAATCCAAAAGCGGCACGTCAACAGCTTTTCTGGAGGAGTGTCATTACCTGCTCGTCTCCAGGGCGATGTATTTGCTTTCCCTGGGATGTTCCACTATAGGGCATTAAACTGCTCTATCTCCATGGGGACGAGCGAGTGACACCACCGGGCCAGGTTACAGCTCACGATAAGAAAGGATGTTTTTCTGAGCGATTAAAAACGTCTGTAGTTGAATAAATGCAAACGCCTGCTCCGAAACAGTCCGGAGACGAGCAGGTGGCAACCCTCCACCAGAAAAGTTACGTAGTACAGCTTTAAATTAAGAACCCGAAGCTGAGCAATGCTTAAACATTTCTTCTCACTACAGTCGTACCAAAAGAAACCAGATATGGCAGGTTAAACTACTAAATTACCCTAAAACGTGGTTGATTCTATGTGAGAAATGTTACCTAGTGCAGCTTTAAACCAACTTTTCCCCCCTTTGTCTCCGCAGACAGAGGAATCAGCTCCAGACAGTCTGAAATTGTCTGTAGATTTGAGTAATTTTACTAGAAATTTGAAAAAGTAAAGTACATTTTAGATAATCAATTAGTCTGGTTAATTTGTACTGTTCTGTTTCACGGGAAAAACCTGCACATAATGATTTTTATATTGGTCTTGACTGTAGGAAACATCATGTATTGGATATGGGGACATTTTACTGTATTTAACTGCTAATGTTAATGATGAACTGAGTCTTATAATGTCATTGTAATGAAATGTGTGTTTTTAATGTGTGTTCACCTGCCCAGCGACAGCACACGGAAAGTAACAGCAGCTAAATCTGTTACAAATCATCTTTTCTTTTGTAAGATGAATGAATTTGTACATGGTCCCTGATAAATAAAGAATAAAGAAAGAGGAAAAAGAAAAAAAGTCACCTAGTCCAGCTTTAAAACAACCTTTCCCCGTTTCTCTTGTCTCCGCAGAAGTGATCCGGACGAGGCTACGCGAGGAAGGCACCAAGTATCGCTCCTTCTTCCAGACTCTAACCACAGTCCCTAAAGAGGAGGGCTATCGGGCGCTTTACCGAGGGCTCACCACTCACCTGGTCCGACAGATCCCCAACACCGCCATCATGATGTGCACCTACGAATTCGTGGTCTATCTCCTCAACGGATAAAAAAACGTCTTCCCTTTTCAGACTGTGTGTTACCCGTGAGACTGACGAGCTACTGCACCTAGCTTTAAGACTGACCCCTACATTACATGAGACGCACATTGTTTAAAAAAAAAAATGGTCGGGAGAGTTATTTTAAAGCTTACGTGATACAGAGGGTTACATGTTGCGGGTGAATGTCAAAACAGGAAGTCTACTGTATTCAAAGTCTATTTTTTGCTCCACCTTTGGCTTATAATGCTCAATAGGTTGCGTTCGGATTTCCTGTATTTTAAAACGGAGCTGGAGACCGGTCAGAATTCCGCGGTGGAATTCGCCGTTTAGCTGATTTGTGCGGGTTTGTTGACCTGGTTTATGGGGAATATCGTTGCGAACGCTGGGCCTGTCCACATGAAACGACAACTGGCACAGAGTTCAACGTTCAAACTCTGTCAGTATAAATAAACAAAACTAAACTAAATTACAATGGCTTCAGAAAGTGGCGGCATTATTCAGCTTCTGAGACGTGATTGTCGTCAGTTGAAAGGCCTTCATACGATTAAAAACGGTTTAGTTGTTAGTTTGTGGATCAAAACCAAACATCCCATAGAGTTACGCAGGCCGCCGCTCTCCAGCTGAACATCTGAAATCGTCTAGAACTTGAACGCAGCCCATTTGTACGATGGAGCGTAGGAAAGTACGATAATCTGTCCTCTGCATTTGACCCATCCTTCAGTACCTCCAGGCTGAAATAGTGGGTGACCGCAGTGCAGCGCCCAGGGACCCAAGGCTTCTCTTTTTTTTTGGTCAGGAGCACCTAGTTGGAGGTAGATGTTACAATGCAGCCTGTATACTTTTCCTAACAAAACAAACAAGGCAAAGTAAACATCACATTCTAGCCTTAAACCGCTAAATAAACACACAACTTGAATAACTGGCTTTTCGTTTAAAGGTGCGTTATGCAACTTTTCTGGCGGGAGTTCAGCCGCCCGCTTCTTTCCGTGGGATTACTGTCGTTTCGCCTTGAATGTTCCACAGTACAGCATTAAACGCATCTATCTAGCACTTATCCAATCACAGAGAATTACAAAAACGTAAAATAAAACGCATTCTCGCTGTGAGTGGGCTCAACTCTCCGCAGATCTGACCTGCAACTTGGACTCTTTGGCGCCACTCGCTTGTCCCCACGGAGACGTAGCTTTAATGTCGTACTGCGGAAAATTTCATGGCAGAAAATCGTCTGCGTAATCCCTCAGTCGTCCCAGGACGATCCAAAAGCAAAAGAAAAATGCAATTCTGTCAGCTGGGGAAAGGTTACGTAGTGCACCTTTAACTATAGTTTAAAATATCTGCTTATGCTCCCCAGTTGGTCTTTCGCGGCAAAAGTCCAGGTTTTCAAGATGGTGGCGAAGTGTGACGTTTAAAACAAAGCTTGAAAGATGTGCCTTCAGTTTCGATTGCAGAGATATAACAGAAGTGTTTGGGTGAAGCCATGGGGTAAATATATATATATATGTTGTAGTTAGAATATTTTCGTATTGTTGTACACTGGTGTAATGGTGCTTGAGCTTATACTCTGCAAAAAAAATCTATACAAGTTAAAATGACTTAAATTCAAAATATTCATCTTGTTTTGAGTCGACTTAAAGAGGTGATATTAGCAAAATCTATTTGTTTTTTTGCTGTCTACCATGTTACAACGTTGTTCGCTCAACTAAAACACGCCTGAAGAGGTTTCAGATGCCATCCGTACGCGTTTGAGTAATCTAGCGATCTCTCCCGGGCGCTATTCCAACCCTCCTTACGGTTAGCAGTAAGATTCTGTCCAAAGCTCCGCCCACGAGCCTACGTCACCCACGCTCCCACGCGACAATTCTCCACAAATATACAAAAATATGAAACGAAACTGCACACTACAACTTCACAAACCTGGTGCGATGTGATGGCGCTCTGAAGGGGGCGTGACTTAGCGCGGAGAGCAAAGGGAGGTGGGACTGTTTTCGGCGAATATGGCAATTTCAGAATGACAAAAGCTGACACGGTGATGTAAGTATGTCATGCGTTAATAATTAATACTCGATAGAAGTGTGATACCTCCTCTTTATTTACAAGTGCTGAACATTTGACTCGTTTAAATGCATCACTGTCGTTTTTTGTTTTTTTTTTAATAAGAAAATGTAACGGAACCCACTCGCACACGCTTAGAAATGCACAAATGCCCTAAGTAAACATGGTTAAAAGTACTAAAGTAAATTGAAATATGTTGAATTTCTGTCATTTTAACCAGTGTAGGTGTCATTTTTCGCAGCGTAGAAATGCCGTAGCCTGTTGTAAAACATATATTCCTACGAGTCCCTCCCCGTCAGACCTGTTGAGAAAAACGACGGTAACCGCATAGATTTGGCTCAGACTACTACTGCAATACCGAAAGAGCCAATAATTAAACAAAAGGCGCAATGCGTATAAAAATAAATACGTTTTAATATAAATATTTTCTATAAAGATGTGAGTCCACGTGTTAACTGTTTTATTTTAGCCTGTTTGTTTTCAGATCACTCAGCGTTTGACTTTTTAATTACCAAATTTCTTAAATGAACAATACGGCAGGATTAAACCCAAAACGAGACAAAATGAGACCAAACCAGAACTCAGCTGACAAGCTAATATCAGGAATAAATGGGTCTAAACCAGGACTAAATGGGTCTAAACCAGGACTAAACCAGAACTGAACCAGGACTAAACTAAGGTCCTGGTCTGATTGAACTTGGCAGGGACTAACGTCGCTCAAAACCAAGAATTAAACCAGAACCACAAACAAAGCGGGACCAAATCAGGAATAAAACTCAGTTTTTAAAGCCGCACTGTGTAACTTTTATGTTGTTGGGTTTGCCGTCTGCTTGTCTCTATGGCGATGTCCCTGCTTTGCCTGAAATTAAATGTCTCTAAATCTTACATTTATACAATTTCAGGTGTTTTTATCGCTCTTACCTCTCAAATCATGTGACTTGTAAGTTGACCGGGCAGTGACCCCCCCCTTCCCTTTTGTCTTCATAAAGCCATACCGTGGAACATTTCAGGCAAAGTAATAACGTCTTAGTGGAGACGAGCAGCACTGGTGAACGATCAACCGCAAAAGTTACCTAGCGCTTCTTTTAATATTTCAACTAAATCTCATTAACACGACTACAATTATCTGGCTGTGTGTGTCCCACCGTTTGAGAACCACAGTTTAAAACCTGTTTTAACATCATGTTTTGGATGCATTTTTGTTTTGTTTTATCGTTGCGTACATCGTTTTATGGCACTTTCCCAAATTTACCTTCCTCTTTTTTTTTTTTTTTTTTTTTTTTTTTTTCTCCTCCGCCCGGGACTCGAAGAGGCGAGGACAATCTTTTTTGTGTTTACTTTTGAAACGTGTAGTAGCGTAAAAACGGAGGAAACCTGCTGTCCATTCACGCACACTTAAATTAAACTTGTACAAAAACTATATTTCCCTGTTGTTTCTTCCTAAAATCAACAATAAAATTTCAAAAGACAATGTGGCACTTCAGCTTTTAGCGTTTTGGTTTTTAATGCATTTTATGACTTAGAAAACCAACGAAAGGGTACCTCTTTTTAGCCCAGTGCTTTCTCGTGCCCTTATTAGAGACAAATCAACAAAATGTTACTCTGATCTGGTAAAAATGGTTGTTTTTTTATTCATTCAAAAAGCTTAAAGTGGAACTAAACACCTCAGTAACTTTTTCTGCTACTAAAATCTGTATATGATGTTTTTCTTTAACAATTTTTGTGTAAACTAGGCAAATTTGGAGCTTTCTGGTCCAAAAACCGAGCGTGCGCTGCCTCTAGTGCCAGTCTCAAGTACTACGTGACATCACACATGAGTGCCCCGATTCCTGATTACCGCCAGGTGTTTCTGATCACAAACGCCTGGCTGCAGGGGCGGAGTTTGAAGTGTGGATACCTGTCCAGACCAATCACACTGTTCTCATACCTCCAGACCCCGCCCCCTATCAGCAGCTCTATTTGGAACATGGCTGTGGGAGGAGTTGAGGTGTTTAGTCCCACTTTAAGCTATATTTTGCATTGTATTACGGTGGTGTTTTTTTTTTTTTTTTCTGTGTGCAGTTGGCCTTTGAAAACCAAACTATCTTAGCGGTTTATTCTGTATGAAGTATGCAGACGGTTGGTTAAATTAAGTTAACATTCTAGAGAGGCATTCGGGTAGATTTTGTAGTTTTATCAATGCACTAACTGTTTTTCATGGGTTCAACAGGGTTTTCGTGTGATGCCGGCGGTTCACAGTTATACGGTATTACACAATCTGAAAGATATAATGCATTTGAAAAAAGAGAATATGAAAAATCTTGAAAATTTGTTGGGTTTTTTTGAGATTTTAAACAGTATTTTTCGTTCAATACAATAAATTCAACGAATTACTGCCTAGACAAATTCAAAGGACTCGATCAGACTTAAAGGAACGTAACTTTCTGATGGGGAGTCCGCCACCTGCTTGTTTCCGTAGATTTTATTGCTTTGTCTGAAATGTTCCACAGTATAGCATTATTACTGTTCATTGCCTTGAATTGCATGCGTTCTTACTGTGAACGGGCTTGGCCTGGTGGCGTCGCCTGCTTGTCTCCGTCAAATTAACGTCCTACTGCGGAACGTTCAAGCAACATCTCTTCGGTAACAAGCTGGTGTCTGACTCTCCAACAGAAATGTTACGTACTGCCGCTTTAAAGCCACGGGATGTAACGTTGTAGCCAAAAATCTAAATAAAAGCATTCATTTGGTTGTTTATTGCACTGAAAAACATACAGAAACATGTGTCCTTATTGCGAGCGGGCTTGCATCTCCACAAACCTGACTCTTAATTAAAATAGAGACTGTGAGAAAATTTGAAGTTAGTTGTGGGCTCAAATCCATGACCTAAATAGATGAATGTATCCCAAATAAGTCTACAATAACAAAAATATATATAGAATTGTACTAAACGTAATATTAATGCAGCTTCTTATGGACTTTGTGTGAACTGCAGCCGTTTCCATGCTGTTTGCTAAACCTGGATGAAGCAACAGTGTTCTTCAGTGTTTTTTATTTTTTCAAGTGATGTTTTTTCCATGACTGTTTTTCCTCCATGTTGTTAAAAAAGCCAAATTATTCTGTCTATGCATCGTCTGATTATTATTTTTGTCAACTCAATAAAGTATTTAAACAGTTGGTTTGTTTTGGGGTTTTTTTGCCTTCACTCTACCGATATTTTGCAGCGATAAGGAAGGAGGGGGTTACCATGGTGACACAGCGCACACGTTAGCACACGTTAGCACACCTTAGCAAGATCGGCTGAAAACTCGAGAAAAAAGACACAAAATGGATTTAAACGACACATTTCCAACAGCCTGAGATCAATATAAGTCTCCATGGTCCTGCTTAAGTGTTTAATTTTCAACAAAAATGGTGGAAGTATAATAAAATCGCGTGACTAACTGAAAACCTGTTGGCTAATGCTAGCTAGCTTGTGACTGTATGGTTAATTGAGAGGGACTTGTTTAACAGAACGAGTAGACAATTTATCACTGAGACACTACTGTTCACATTAACACGTATAAGAGATTGTGTTTTGTGTGAGAATAATTTATATAAAAATAAATTCTAACTGCTGCACACTTGAGTGAGTGAACCACGGAAACACGTTAGTCACTGTGTCGAACACCAGGGGGCGGTGTTGAACCAAATATGTTGAACCAAGCGTCGAAAACGAACTGAGGTTTTATTCACGTTACAAATATTGATGTTAGATGTTATTGTTTTGCCTTTAAGGTTCCACAGTATTGCATTAAACTTCTCTGTTTCCATGGAGACGAGCAGGTGACATCATCAGGCCAATGTGCAGGTCGCTGAGAGATTTTTTATTTTTTTTTAATTATTTTTATTTATTTTTTTTATTAAACCTTTTCATTACAATATCTCGCAGAGGTATCATGACAAGAAATTACATGTAACAAATAATACGGGGATTACGGCTTTTGTAATGCATAAAAAAGGAGCACGTTATACTTGGATAATAAAACCAAAATTAAAATAAAAGGACTTGGGACACTGAATATGAAATTTTCTTGGCGCAGACAGATTTAAGCAATTTCAGGGAGGAGAGGTCACTGAGAGATGACTCCACACGGATGTTTTTCAAGGTGTTTTTTGAGCTTTTAAAACTAGGGATGCACCGATACGATACTTTTTTAGTGGATTGGATATCAGCTTGTAAGATATCGATTCACCCGATACCCTGTTTTGGTCTATAAATTGGTATAATAAGATGATTTACTGGCCGATGTTCACCCAGAACGTCTCAAAAATTACAACAAACACATTTGGATCATTTTTACTTTCTGCTGTTTGTGTTTAAAGGAAATAAATGCTATTTTCACTCTCTGCGGTGGTATCGTTAAAGCCAAAGTATCGACAACAGAAAAAGCTGGATCGCTGCATCCCTCATTAAAAGATGTCTAATTGAAAAGATGCAAGTTAGATAGATAGTTTAATGCCGTGCTGTGTAACATTCAAGTCAAAGCAATAACATCTCCATGGAGGCGTAATACACAGAGCAGCTTTTAAGGGGGGTAAACATGTCATTCAAAAATACGCCTGTAGAGGTTTCTTCACTTTTACTTCAGTCTTCAGGTAAACAATTAAAATGCAGAACTTTTCCATACCCTCGATGCCATTTTGTGTATTTAAAATGTGCATAATTAACTCCCCCCGTCTGCAACTCCCCCAATATTGATAATAAAAGAAAGGCAGCGATTTGTCTTTCTGAACCTGCAGCAGATAGTGACGGAAACAGCAGGGAGTTGAGCCGCCAACCTTTAGACTGGCGCGTTTGAAGAGGCCCGGGTGATGTAAAGGACACCGTATTCACTGCAGTATCACACATGTACAAGAGGCCAAGTGCGGAGGAAGTTCAGCCAACTCCAGTCTGAAGTTCTGGACGCCGGCTTTAAGTCCTGACAAAGTACAAACCCTCCCAGCGAACGAGACGCGAAACGTTACGTGAGTGAAACTGGCTTTAAAGACGACTTATTGTGCTCGTGTCTGCCCTATAGTTATAATCTATGACGCCTGTGGATCGTTACGTTATAATTTGCACATTTAAAATCGCAATATTCATCTAAAACGACTTCGTAAAAGAAGCAAATCCGCTGACTTCCGTTGTAGAAAACTGCGGTGCCCAATGGGAACATCATCACAACAAAGCATCACAAACGTGTAGCTGTCGGCTCCTCCTGTGGACGGCTGCGGATCACACCAGCGAGTAACTGATTTTAAGAGAGAGGGGAAATTAAATTGAAGAACGAAGTAAGTACAGGGCAGTGGGCGTGTCCCGGTGGCGGTGAAAACGAGGATGGATCGTCAATATGTCGTCTTAAAAATAAGTGATTAAATATTACTCAAACATGCACGAATCACTCCAAAAACAACCTCGAGACGGTGAACGAGAAGGAGAAACAACTACAACATGGTTAAAAGTCATAAGAAACGTCGTAAAATAATATATGCTAAACAACCTCCTCGTCTTTACAGAGATGTCTGTGTCTTTACCTGGAGTGTTCCCCAGTAATGCATTAAAATCCACAGTATCTCTCTCTCGCACTTTTTTGTTGTTCAAACATGCATTCTTTCTGCAAGCGTGGTCGCCACTCCACAGATCTGACCTGCAACTTGGCCTGGTGGTGTCACCTCCTCGTGTCCATGGAGATATATAAGCTGGTTGCTCAATGACATACTGTGGAACACTCTAAGCAAAGCAATAACATCTCCATGGAAACAAGAAAGTGGTGAAAAAGTTACTTCTGGATAGTTTTTTGTCCTCGCAAATGTAATGGCGTCTAAATTGTTTTTTAAAGGTCCTATATTTCACAAAATGGTCTATTGTGAGCTTTTATTCATGTTATAATGTTGTCACCTCCTCAAAAACACACCTGGAGTTGTGTTTTATTTCATTCACACATGTTTGAGCAACTCTTTATTATTAGTCTGTCTACATCTCCAAAGCTCAAAATGCTCTGTTCCACCTTGTGATGTCATGAAGCGGTAGTTTTCAAGTTAGCATCTACCTTTTACCTTTAGTTCAGTTGAGATTGGCAATTCCAAGTCTGAAATCATCCAAATGATTCTAGTGAAGGTGTGTGGAGTTTAAAAACACAGTGGAGCACTTCCTGTATTACCACATGACATCACAAGGTGGGACAGAGTGTTTTCGGTTTAATTGAAGAACTCAGCGTAAATACGCAGGGTTTGTGCGTTGAACGTGTGTGAATGAAACAAAACACAACTCCAGGTCTGTTTGTGATGAGGAAACAACGTTATAACATGGATCAGAAAACAGCGTAATGGGCCTTTTAAACTTTCACACAAAATTAAAAAAAAAAAAAATCTTCATCAGCATCATAAGGTGAATACTTCTTTAGTCTTGAATACCGTATGTCTTGACCAACTACATCTCTAAAGATACTTTGAAAAAACGCCTGAGTTTCAAACCTGGCCTCCCTGCTCTGAAGAATTCGCTCGTTCTTCGTTTTATTTTTGCGCTAAAACGCTTAGCTACACTTTCCCATCATAAAAACAAACGGCTACACCCCCTTCCCCTAAAACGGCACTTATCATATTTATGCCCCGAATAAAACTATGTAAGGTATGAAACTGCCTCCACCCTGTGTTAGTGGTTTATAGCGGTCTTATCACAGGAAGTCCCTACAAAATAAAAGCATCACACGGAACTTTTTGAGCCATTTCTTTCCCAAATCGCTATCGAGAACACGTCAGGAGAATTTGCACGAAGACGCAGCGTATTTCAAAGCACCGGATTACGCAAATTATAATCACACTGGCGCTGTTGTTGGTAAAACGTCGCTTTGCGCACGTCGGGAAGCGCGTAAAACCAGTGCGCAACTTGACACCGCTTCACCTTTCCTTGATCCCGAGTCTGCAGCCAATCAGCGGCATTCAGGGACACATGAACGGTGTGAATCTCCACCGAACAGGCTCCGGGCAGGCAGCAGGAACAAAGGATCCCAGCCGCCCTCCGCCAACAAAACCTTCTTTCTCGCCGCGTATTCGCACTTTTCACTGGGTAATAATGCGTCATAATTTGGACACGACTCGGTAAAAACTACGCGTAATTCCTGGCGCGTTGTCCCGTCGCTCGCTTTCGTTGTAGGAAGAAGAGGAGAAGAAGAAACTTGGCTTCGCGGTGCGGTTGGGGAGTACGTTTGGTCGTTTGCTTGGAATCTCTTCTTGGATTCGCGGACTTAAAGGCAACGCGGGGTAAGTGAGATGTTTCCATGTTTTTAGGAGTTTGTTTCGGGACAAAATTTCACGTAACGTCGTGACTGCATTTCTTTGTTGTCGTCATTCAACTGGGAACTCGTGGCTCAACTTTATTATGGTGTTTGCTGCGCTCCCGAACGGCGTAAACGTTGCTTTTCTTGCGTAAAATGTTGACGTCTTGTCTAAAACGCAGCCAGTCGAATTTGTTATGTTGTACAACGTAAATTGCCACTTTATGTCATGTTTTTTTGTATTTTAACACCAAGAAGCTGAGTAATTTGTAACATGAAACGCGTAATGACCACTTTCTACATCTGAACTTGAGTATAAGCTCGTTTTATAAAGGGGTTTTGTCTTAGAGTCGAGTTTATACGCATAATTATTAAACGCTTCCTTCGTCTCAAATTGCAATCCGTATTTTTCATCGCTTTCCTCTTGGGGCAGTCTTTTTTTTTTTCGCAACAGCACGACTCCAGGTGAGCACTCCCCCTTACTTTCAATTGACAAAAAATAAGAACACGTATGTCATCATAAAGTTTGGAGCTTGAACGCATCACGAGCTGTGTTTTTTTTTCCTCCCGGGATGTTTGGTCGTCCCCTGTTCAGACTAAGAGCGAGGAGAGACGGTGTGGGTGGACCAGAACAGATGGCGAGATTGTGGAGATAGTTGGCACATGTAATTATATGGGAGTGTGTGGCTGTACGGGTGGATCACGTCTAGGGATGTCACGTCTCTGACTAAAGAAAAGGTTCTGAAAAGTAAGCAGCAAAGTTAAAGTCAAATCTCTCTTTTATTTCCTGCGATTTGAACAAAAGACTGGTTCGCGTGTATAGGTTTGTTTCTTTGGAGTGCCATATAGATTGAGTTTTGTTACTGATATTGCCACTTCTGAAATCAGTAAAGATGAACTTGTATATTATGTATTGAATAGATTATATTTTTCAGACGAACGTTTAGTTTGTTTTCATACCTGACAGTTTGGACGGCTCACCGGCGCTCTTCCTCAGGGCGCTCACGTGATGTCGCTGTGACGTGTCTGGTCAGCTGATTTAAACGGGTTTTGGCGCCGTCTTCCTACCGATGGAGGCAGGACGACAGCGCCATCTGTTGTCCGACCTCCCGAGGACAGCGTCCCAGGCGAGCGAGAGCGAAAGGACCCCCTCGTCCTGGTTCAATGTCCCTTTGGCCTCCGCACCTCGACCGCCTCCTCAATCCACGCTGTCCTGTCCGTTTAGAATATTTTTTTTGGAGATGTTTCGTCTATATTTTCGTCAGCAACATATCGTACTTCAAAATTTTGTTATGGTGACAGGACTAACAGTACGTCACCTGCATGATTCCATGGAAATAGGAAAGTTAAAACCATACTTTTGAACATTCTCCATGGCGTTAGATCTGTTTAATGCCGTACTTTGGAATATTATAGCCAAAGGAACAACATTTTTATGGAGACAAGCAGGAGGAGACTCTTGTTCACGTCGAATTAGAATCAGGTTTGTGGAGATGCAAGTCTGCTCAGAGTAAAGATGCACCTTTTTCGCAGTTTTTCAGTGCAATCAACACAACCGAAATGAAAAATCGTGATTTTATTTTAGTCTGTTTTTGGGTAAGGTTACGTACTGGCTTGAATTCACCATATTTCAATCTTTAGTTGGTTGATCATGTGTTTAAAAAGTCTCAATGTGCTATAGTAATAATCGTTTGACAAGTCGACTAATCAGAAAACGAATCGCTAACTTTTCGAGACGTAAGATGGTTGCTCAACGACATACAGTGGAACATTTCAGGTAAAGCAATAAGGTGATAGAAAAGTTAAACAGTCCAACTTAAAACAAATGCAACCAAAACCTTTACAGGCACATTATGGCAGGTTCCTGATGCATTTATGTCGGTTATTCAAAAAACAAAACAAAAACACTGACTTGCGGATGATTAAAAATAGTTAGTTGCAGCCCTAAACTAGATAAACTATTGAGATATAAATTTTTGTCAGTATTGTCCCTCCTATTCCTGTGTATATCTGACTGACACTCCACAGATCTGACTTGCAACACAGACTGGTTGTGTCCATGGAGACCTGTAAACAGGTTGCGTAATGACATACTGTGGAACATTCTGGGCAAAGCAACAGCATGTCTGTGGAAACAAGTAGGCGAAGGTCCAACAAAAAAAAAAGAAAAATGCAACCAAGCCATTTACAGGCACATTTTAACACATTTTAGACTAATTGGCCATTTAAAAAAAAACAAAAAAATGCTGATTGCCGATGTTTAAAAATGGTTCGTTGCCGCCCTAAACTAGATAAAACATTGAGATATGAATTTTAGTCAGTATCGTCCCCCCTATTCCTGTGCATATGCGACAGTGAACTCCTATTTATTCTATTTATTATCAAGTCCGGGTTGATAAATGGCTTGAATGATAAATAGCCGGTCGTTCATCCGACAGACAGCTCTGACACTTCAGCCCGGAGGAGCTGTTGACCTCCCTGCTCCTTTGCACCATCTGGACTCTGCCCTCCTGACCACGCGGAGCTGACCGATGAACTTAGCTCACCGTGAGTCTGGGTGGCTCGCATAAATGTTGTGTGCCCCCAGGTCGAAGCAGTCCCATTTAAATCCCCTCTGCCAGGCTAGGAATAAACCAGGAAAACTCAAAATGTGTGCTCCCAGGAGGACCACCACTGAAGTTTATGCGTTTGACTTTGGGCCCGTGTTATGCCGTTTTCTGATCTATGTTATAATGTCGTTTCCTCATCACAAAACAGACCTGGAGTTGTGTTTTGTTTCATTCACGCATGTTTAACGCACAAACCCTCTGTTCCACCTTGTGATGCCGGGATAAGGTAATACAGGAAGTGCTTCACTAGAATCATTTGGGTGATTTCAGCCCTGGTTTGCCAATATTTGGGTGATTTCAGCCCTGGGTTTGCCAATCTCTACTGAAATAAAAGGTAAAAGATAGTTGTTAACTTGAAAACTACCGCTTCATGACATCACAAGGTGGAACAGTGTGTTTTGAGCTTTAGAGATGTAGACAGACTAATCATAAAACATTATTCAAACATGTGTGAATGAAACAAAACGCAACTCCAGGTATGTTCTTGAGGAGGCGACAGCATTATAACATGACTCAAAGCTCAAAGAGTCAATTTTGTGTAATACAGGACCTTTTAAAATCAATGTGCACCAGGGCTAAACCAGTCGATAGAGCCAGACATAAAGTGGAACTTTAACGATTAGTCCATAAAAAATAATTGTTATTGTATTTGAATAATCACAATCGTTGCCCGGACTTCAGACTCTAAAACGCTAATGAGAAGACCTTTGTTTTTATTACAAACACGGCGGTATTATTAAATCAAAATGTCAAAAAGGAATAAACGACTTCTATTTATATCAGTAATACGCTTTATACATCTAGAAGCGTTCAGTCACCTTATTTCAACCTTTTATTTGTACTCAGAGACTTTAAAAATGCATTATCCACCAAATCATCTTTAGACCGGTCGACTGCTATTTTTTATTTTATTTTTACAGATTCTTTTTCCAGACCAAGGTTTAGTTTGTTTTCATACCTGTTTCGACCGCTCACTAGCGCTCTTCCTCAGAATGGTCACGTGACGTTGCTGCTGTTGTTGGAGGCAGGACGACGCCGCCACCTGCAGTCCGACTTCTGCATGACAGTATCCCAGGTGTGTGAGAGTAAAAAGGCCCCCTCGTCCCGGTTTAAAGTCCCTTGGACACGTTTCCATATCTCGATTTTCTCCTTAATCCAAAGTAAATCTTGGTCTGAAAAAATAAACTATTTGAAATACATTTTCGGAAGACCAGATGAACCTCTTTGAGCTACTAAAATAATCGTTAGCTGCAGTCTTAACTTAAAGCTGCACTGTGTAACTTTTGGGTAGATGGTTTGCCGCCTACTTGTCTTCATGGAGATGTAATTGCTTTGTCTATAATCTTCATTTAAACTAGTCTATGTACTTGGGGGGGAAAAAGTTGGCACCTACAGGCCAAGATGCGTGTCAGATCTGTGGAGAGGCGAGTTAAAATGCAGGCAAAGCAATAACGTTCCCCAAGAGACGGAAATGGGAGCTAAACCAGGACTGAACCAGGTCTAATTCACGTCTCTAAGCAAAGACGCAGTGATTTATTGGGTCTCTTTAATAGACGTGCTCAACCGTGGCTTCACGTTCACGTTCTTGTCAATACAGGTCAATACACAATGGACAGACTCATTTCTAAACAAACTGGCAAAACGAGGATTTAAACAGCGGTGGAGGAAGTACAAGAGCAAAAAAAAATACTCAAGTAAAAGCAAAAGTATCACATGAAAAAAAACTACTTAAGTAAAAGTATTACCCGTACTTAGATTAAAAAGTAAAAAGTATTTTGTGCAGAGTTTGAGATGTAATTTTGTTCAAGAGAAACATTTGAATTCATATTTTTTTCTAGCTGTTTTTATTTGTATATTTTTTGCTCAAACTATGACCTTGTTCAAAAATATCCCTCCGGCCTTTTCAACAGGTCTCAGACTATAATAAAAATACTTTTGCTTTTCAGTCCCGTTCAAAAATGTAGTGGAGTAGAAAGTACGGATACCTGCTCTCAAATGTAGTGAAGTAAAAGTAAAAAGTATCCACTTTAAATCTACCTAAGAAAAGTATTGATACCCAAAATTTTAAGTACAGTACATTACTACTTTTACTTCATTACATTCCACCACTGGATTTAAACCAGACTTGTAGGCGCTGTACCTGATTTTTAATGTCTTTAAAAACTTTAAAAACAGAACTAGTTCATTTTAAACGGTTTGCAGTGGTCCAAAGTTATTCCTCACTCACCTTTTGCGTTCAGAACATCCTAATTATTCACCGCGATGAGTTTATAAGCACTTTTCACAACTCTCAGAGACGAGATCCAAGTTCCTGCTTCTTGGAAAATAAAATGCTTTATAATTAGATGCTGACATAGCAAACTTTTTTTGACCTCAAGCTGCTTATACGAGATGTCTCTACTGGGGAAGGATGTATTGCTTAAATACATCGAAATATTGCGTAGACACTCTATATTTTTCGAGTTGGTTTAGACTTTAGAGAACAAATTACGGCACGTCTACCAAGGCAAGGCAAGTTTAATTATATAGCACAATTCGTACACAAAGTAATTGAAAGTGCTTTTCGGAATAAGAAAGACATTAAAACCAGGTCGAAACCAGGTCGAAACCAGGTCGAAACCAGGACTAAACCAGGACTAAACCAGGACTAAACCAGGACTAAACCAGGACTAAACCAGGACTAAACCAGGACTAAACCCTGAAGTCCTCAGAGTTTGAGATGGTTCATGTGGCACTAACTTGTCGGAGATGTACTTTGGTGCTGGGCCGTGGAGAGACTTGTACCACATTTTCAGAACCTATAGGCGCTAAAGCCCCGCGGCATTATGGGAATTGTGGTCTCTTTCATGAAAGATGTAGGGCTCCTCTGTGACCTCACCTGAACTGGCCCTGATGCGCCGGATATCGATTGTAACTCGATGTGCCCCATGTGCGGAGTGACACAGATAGACGCAGAAACCAGGTTAGACACAAGGCCATTAGGTAATTATCATGACGGGGATTAGGACATTGATCTTCTGTAATGGATTAGATTAAGATCCTAAATTTATGTCTGTGAAATCCCTCAGTCGTCCAGGTAGTAAAAGAAAAAATCAAATCTGTCCCAGAGCAGAAGAAGCGGCTTGGATGAGCAGCTTTTCGTCCAGTTGACAGATTTGAATTTGTTTCTTTTACCTCCCAAATTTATGTTAAACTTATATTTACCAAACAATAAAATACAAGAAGGAAATGGAGTAAATGCAATTCGATTTTTTTTTTTTTGGCAAATGTATGAATAGGGCTGCAATTATCATGGCCAAAATAATTGCAATTAACGATAATATCTCGATAATGGTTAAAGTTGCTGACCGTTTTAAAATGAACATGAATAAGTATAATTTTATAATGTTATGATTAGGTTCCATGTTTAATCAACTTTTATATAATTGTACTTTGTTATCAGTGAAAACAACTACAATCCGGCGGAGAACATTATGGATAAGCAGGGCCGTCGACAGAAATTTGGGGGCCCGGGTCAAGAAGCCTTACAATTCTGGGCCCCTGAAACCCTGGGGCCCGGGAAAACAGACCCCTTTGTCCCCCCCGTCGACCCCCCTGTGGTTAAGTTAAGCTTTTTATCTGCACATTTTGGTGATATAATGACGATTATCTTTGTTGCCGATTCTCACGATTATATGTAATGTCCCACGAACGATTACTGTCGACCCTTTTTATCACGATAAACGATATCATTGTTTATCGTCCCATCCCTAATCGTGATAATCGCCTACAAACTTAATCGACATTATATCACCAAAATGTGCAGAAAAAAACGACTTCTCCACGATGATCCCTCCTAGATCAGTGTTATTTCCTGTTCATAAAATTCTAATTCTAATCCGTAACATTTCTAAACTGTCAGCAACTTTAATAATTATCGTGATATAATCGTAATGATGATCGTGACACCAAATTTCAGTATCGTCCCATGTCTAATCACTGCATCGACTTGTCATTCAGTATATGAATGGAACAATTTATTTTGGGGCTCAGCATGTGTCAAAGGGGGGAGATTTTGGGTGTTTTTGTTGTTAAACGATAAGATTTGAGCTGTAGAGGGTTGAAAAAGTAACTTTAATCTGCTATTAATTTGTTGCAGCTCATGTCACTTAATGTTGCTGCCTATTTAAAATACGTTTACTGGCGTTATCTTGCATTGTTTTTGCGTGAGTGGAATAAAGTAGTTTAGCGATGTGGCGTATTTCATAATGTGTTATAGTGACAGGCCTAGTGTCAGTGTTTGTTTTGTTCATTTTGCAAACAGTGAAATAATCCTTGATGTGTTGCATTTATAAGACAATGTAATTTAACAAGGTTTCGGCAAATACACTAAATACACACACACATATATTAAGACGCACACGCACATACACACACACACACACACACATATATACACACACACACACTCACACGCAAAAACACTATTGACATTGACAAGTTTTGCAGCTTTGGAGTTTCAGTTAAGGGCGTACAACATTCTATACACAGATACTAACTCATACTAAAACTGATATAAAAATGTATTGGACAAAATTGGACCTTTCCTGAAAAGTTTTACAATAATAAAGTATATATGAGACCACATGGAACAACTACAGAAACTATTATTTTGAGTTGAAAATTACTTATTTCGCAGAATGGTGCTTTTAAGCTAAAGGCTAAATATGTTATGAATGTTATTGACTTTTCCTAGTCTGATACGGCCATTTTAAATAAGTCATAAAACAATCAGTGTAATCTTTTATAATAAAAATAAAAATGAATAATGATGCTTTACTGTAAAGGAAATTAAAATACTGTGGGATCATGTTACCTTTTTAGAAATCACTTGGTCTTGTGATGTGAAGATAGATGCAATCAGACCAAGCTAATCTTAAGATGTGTTTGTAACGTATGTGATGATAGATGCAATCAGACTAAACAGTCGGCTTTCAGATCTTTCTCCTTTGAAACTCCACATGATCATGAGGGCCACCAGGAGCTTGTCTGACCACACCTCAGTAGGAGGGTCACATCCTTACTTTGAAATGTACGTCCCCTGGTCATCTCAAACTATATAAACTTAGTGATTTGTATCATTCGGGGTCTGACTCTGGAGGAGACGCTGTCGGCAACTCGGTTGGATCTGCTTCTTGCAAGAAAAAAACTCTTCGTCTTTGCTTCAACATTCACGAGAGCCTACAAAAGGAGTCTTATTCCACAACACTGCACTTTCACAGGCTCGTCGAAGCCTCCCAAGCCCTACCGCGTGTCATTCATTCACTCCGCGCTCGTCGGCGGTAAGCTTCTACTGCAGCCACAGCCGCCCCGGGACGGACTGACACGAGCGAACATTAGGCAAAGTGGCTGAAGTGTCGCGCCCGAGGACGCGACGCCGGACCTTTGGGTTGGAGGCCCGCTGCTCCAACCACTGAGCCGCTGTCGCTTTATCTCCCTGACCCACTGACCCACCAAACTGCAATATCAAACCTGAAGATATGATGGTGCAGTGTTACTATAAACATGAGATAAAACATATTTCCCATAACGTCACATTAGGCCCGTTATCAGGAGCGTTGACCTCGTTTTGGTGGTTTAAAGTTTGCCAGAGCGCCGTTTGGAGAGTACAGTCTGTAGTGATATAAAGCATTGCCTTGTGTCCCTTTAGCGTCCCGAGAGTCTTGTCAGCCTGTCTGTTTTGTGTCGTTGGCCTTATCAGACAGAGCAGCTGAGCGTGTTGCTGATAACGTCATGAGAAAGCCACTTTAGGAGGCGATGGATTGTCCTGTTGGAAGTGCGCGTGGACCAAACAAATCAAATATGTTCTTCAGATTGCGTTATCGCGCTGTTCTGTGCAGTTTTTGACGGTTGGTTGGACTTTTTGTTCAAATTCTAATGGGGATACAGACAAAAATATGGACTGGGTAAGTTTTTCTCTCATATTTTTTTCGATTTTATTCTTTTCCAAAAACACAAACTTTCAGTGTTGATTGAAAATAAGTACTTCATTTTGTTAAGTAAAAGTACAGAAACCAGAGCAAAAAAATACTCAAGTAAAAGTAAAGGCATCGCATGAACTAACTATTTAAGTAAAAGTAAAGTTAAGTATTTCATGCTGATTTTTATAAGGCTTCAAATGTAGTGATTTTGATACAGATTTGTGCTGAATTTTAGATTTTTTTCCTAGCTTTTTTAATTTTTATATATATATATTTTCTTTTGCTCAAACTACGAACATGTTAAAAATAAATCCTCAGCCTTTTCAGCAGCTCTCAACTATAATAAAAAATACTTTTACTTTAAGTACTTTAAGTAAAAGCAAAAAGTATCCACTTTAAAATTTACTTAAGTAAGGTACAGATACCTATTTTTTTATTTTATTTTTTTTTACTTAAGTCCAGTACAGTATTACTTTACTACGTGTATTCACTGTAAAATGTACGTAAAAATGTATTACAGATACCTAAAATGTATACGGTACTTAAGTACAGTACTTTACTACTTTTACTTTGTTACGTTTCATCTTTGACACTTAACACACAGTTACACTAGACATTTCTGCACATTTTATTTTTACTCAGCTCTTAATGTCATTTTTAATTAATGTATTTATCTATAGACGATATTCTCAAGATTCCAGTTTTGCATTTTTTTGCAAAACAATTGCGATATAAATTTTTCTATAAACTGCCCAGCTCTAGTCTCATCCTATCCCCAATAGTCGTCATTATTAGTTTAAGTTTTATATATTCCGTTTTGCCAGTACTTTCTTCCTCTACTACTGCATCAGTGTGTGAATGGTCTGCGTAAGCTCTCCGAGGCCGAGCGTTTGAAGCTGACTCAGTGAATTGTTAATGTGTTGAAATCCCATTAGGAGCGATCCCGAGCAGAGCCGAGCCACGCCTGCGCTTTCCAGGACAGAGGGTCACTTTAACGGCTCCTGTGGCCCTGCGTTTGTCCCGAGTAACACGGGCTAATCGCCGGAGCGGCTCCGGCTAAACCCCGAAGCGCTTCGAACACGCTCCCTCCCGATCGACGCCTATTAAACGGCTTGAAACGACTCTAGCTGCAGAATCCCTCAAAACAGTTCCTCTACGGCTCACCCCAGTCTGCCATTAAGTCATAAAGGAGACCGATTATGCAAAACTTCTCGGCGCGTTTGACCATTTTGTTTCGTCTTCTCATTGTGTTTGGAGTGATTCATGGCTGTTTGAGTAATATTTATTTATACTGTGTTCAAGACTGTCACCCATGACTCAAAAGTTGCAGCAAATGTAGAGACCGAAACAGGGAGTGACCAAAAGATGTGGTTTATTCTACATACTAGTCATCAATTAAAGTTTCACAATGGCAAGTGCAAAAGGTGCAAAAGGTGCAAAAGATTTAGAGGTGCGTAGTGCAGTCACCGCGGGTGGAACGATCATTTTTGGGGGTCAATATTTATCGTAGGGACTTTCCCTTTGTACTAATCGAATATTTTTGGTTATTTTTCTGCACTACGATGAGATTTGAGCTGTAGAAGTTTGAATTATGAGCTGCTACGACTCGTTATAGACGCAAACTAACAAACAAAAGTGTTGCGTTCTGTTATTGATTTATTGCAGCTCGTAGTTTTAAACAGTTTTGTACATATAGAAATGCTTTTTTGGCATAATTCTCCTTTAGGGTTCGTTTTCAATATTATCGTTTATCGTCTGTATTTACTTCAGAATGTGTTATCATGACACGCCGAGGTACACGCCCACTGCTTTTTTTTTTTTTTGCATCGTGTATAGGCCTGTCACGTAATGCATTTTTGAAGTTCGATATATCGCTGAAGTAAACATAGACGATAAACGATAATATTCAAACAAATTTATGCCGCTGAAGCAACAACCCAAGAGCAGATTTAAACCACAAAAACTATTCTAAATCGACAATATTGTTAAAAATCATGAGTTTGTGCCTATAATGGGCCATAGAAGTTATTAATTCAACTGTTTACAGCTTAAATCTTATCATATAGTCAAAAATAACCAAAAATTTCCAAGTAGTGCAAAGAAAATAAATATTGACCCCCTAAAAAATATTGTTCCAGCTTCATATATGGAACGATAAGTCGATATAGTAATTACCGTGACGGGCCTAATTGCGTAGTATCATAATATACATGAAGAATTACCATTACGTTTGTGTTTGATCCTAGAAAATGTCAGGTTTCTTATATTGGCATTGACTTTGGCCTCTGAAACCTCCTCCTCCTCCACCTCTTCGGTCCTCCCAGACTGGCCGAGCTCCTGCAGACTCAGAGATTGCGAGAGCGTATGTTGGCGTCTTTGTCAGGTGAGTGATGTTGGTTCAGGATTGGATCGTCAGCGGGGAGTCTGCTCATCTCCCACACACAGATACAGAGAGGAGAGGAGCTTTCATGTCAAAGTTTAGTGCTTGGATTGCGTTCTAAAGAAACGCCGCAAGTTTGCTCCAAGGTTAAGGCACACGCTATTGTCCCTGTAGGAAACTGTGCCATCTGCATTTGACCCGATCCTTCAGAAGCACCGGGACCCATCTCCAGATCGTGAGCTAGTCTTGTGCAGGACGACTTTAGCTGGAGGATTTCTGAAGGATCTGTTGACCGCTCTAACCAATCAGCGCTTGAGCTTAGCTAGAGCGGACGTAGAGCGTGGCCGAAGCTAACGATTAAAAAGCGTTTTTTAAGACAACGGATTTTGAGCTGAGAAAAAGGTTATGATCTGAAAATGGGTAAAAATCGCCATAAAATTCAACCTTTTGTGAAAGTTGTAGGTGCCCTGTCAGTCCCTGTCAGTCGAACACGAGCAGTTTGCGATTACATTGGTACTACAACGAAAAAATCCTCCTGCCCTGGAAAGGATTTTTCTCATAGAGCGCAATGAGTGGCCACTAATCCAACTCAAGACAGCTCTAAGCTAACAATACCCTATCCAGTTCTGTTAATAGATCCACGTATGGGGCCGATATCTGCACTTTTTAGCATATCAGCTCTCGGCCTTCAGTCGATATTTCGTTTTGGCCGACCTGCTGCCTAAAGAATCCACATGAAACTTTATTTGAACACTTTGGTGCGAATTTGTAACCGCGCAAAACGTGACGAAACTGCTCTGTCATGGTTTATTTTTAAAAAGGGCCGTGGGTGAGTTTGTAGTAAATCTAAACGGTTTCTTTTGGGGAAAAAGATCTAAAGCAGCCCCACATATTGACCCAAAAAACATCGGCAGAGTTTATCGCCGTAGAAAAAAACAATATCGATCGATGTCTAATTTTTACATATGCACAAACATACACATGTCTTGAGTTGATGCAGGAGGGAGTTCCCAGGGGACCCACCAAAATATGGGGAGAAGGCCCGGGCGATCCGGGAGTCGAACCCACAACCTTCTAGCTGTGAGATAAAAGTGCTAACTCGGCCACCGTGATGAAAAAACTGAATTTCCCTTGTGGAGCTATAGTTATTCCCACATCATTCACATGGTTTATGACAAGCTGCAAACATATTTTTGAAATGGGGAAGAAGAAAAAAACATTCGCAGTCTTGTTTTCAAATGGCGTATCTCTACCCACGCCAAAAACAAGAGCAAAACAACCGCAGCCTCAACTCACTAGAGCCAGTCCCCGAAACAGACCAGTAACTGACAGTAGAACTTTTACGTCCTTGTCGCCATAGCAACCAAGCGTCACAAACAAAAGCGGTTACCTGAACAACACATAAACAGTTACAAGAGCAACAAAAAGGTGTCAACTCTGAGCTAAACACTAAATATCAGCTCATTACGGCATCTGATCATCACTCTGTAGTATTGATCCACAATCAGCAAATCTGTGACTAGATCAGAGATTTTATTAATGTACCCGGAGTCGTACTTTGTATTTTGTTGGCATTTTTAGCATCAACGTGTCCCGGGGGCTAAAGCTGGAAATGAGCAATTTTGATATAACCCGAAACAAGCCCGTTTCCTCTTTTGTGTAGGTCAGTGTGTTTGTTTATTTTTATAGCAGAGACGATAACTGTGTAATCGCTCAGTCGTCCAGGTCTGATCCATGGTAAAAGAAAAATATATAATGTAATTCAAGCTCCTAATGAGTGATTTCACACCTGTTAGCATCCTGGCTAGCCCTGTTGTTTTCTTTCTCTCAATTTTCTGGTCCAGTTGACAGGTTTTATATATATTTTCTTTTACTATACCAGAGACGATGTGCATAAAAACAAACTAGAACTGCGCGATTTTGGAAAAGTTCCGATATGTGACATGGCTGTTAAGAACCGCGATGGCGATATTGCGGTATTTTGATATACTTTTTGACTCGGTAATTTCATAAAACTACAAAATCACGTTTCATTTACTGGTGAAACTTAAAAAACAGGACTAAATCCGAGTCAGATCCGAAGGTTGACGGTTCGAATCCCGCTCTCGACATAAACATCATCGGTTAAGCGGTCAGATCCAGTGACCCACAGGTTGGCGGTGCGATTCCAGCTCCCGCAGATGAACACTGTCGTCGTGTCCTTGGGCAAGACACTTAACCCATATGTGTGCGTGAATGGGTGAGTGGTTCCTTGATGTAAAGCGCTTTGAGCGTCTTGAAGCTGGAAAAGCGCCAATTAAAACGCGACCATTTACCAAATCAAAAGTAAAACTAAAAACTAAACTCAAAACTAAAAATAAAGGAAATATTAATCAAAGCAGCTTTATTAAACATAAAACATTAAAAAAAAACCCACAAACCTGCATTTTGTCAGATGGAGAACGTTGGTGTTATTGTGATATACTGCGTTTGTTGCGATATCGATTATTGCGTCCGTCAGTATCACGATGTCAATACTTTTGCGATATATATAAACTAAACTCTATCAATCTATTGCAAAAAAAACGCATTAACTTCACTTTTTTCTAGCGAGTCGCATAACCTTGCATTCACAAATATTGAATAGCCCGTTGCATTGCCCAGCTGTCTCCAGCAGTGAAATCTGAGCCTGGTTTTGAACAGCAGACGCCTGGAGTCGGTTTGTTTTGTCCTGTTTCCACTGTACAGCTGTGTGTTTAAAAATGAATGAGGGCATTAATCTGACTCAGGCCTGCTGGAAGACTGCGGCATTTAAGAACTCAGGCATAACGAGCTGTTGAGGATGGAATGAGTTCAAAACAAAGTGAGGTTCGTGGAACATTCAGGAACTTTTGAAACGATTTTTCTCTGCGTGTCTGCGTGGTCCTGATAACATTTTTTTTGCTTTACCATTTGAGATCAACCGATATTGTTTATTTTTGCTTATTTTTATGCTGATTGCTTAGAATCCGGAGAAACCGATGGCAGATAAGTCTAGGCCTGTCATAGTAATCACTATATCGAGTTTTATTTATCGTTGGGACATTCCTGCGCACGTTTTCTTTGTAAAATTTGGACGATTTTTGTTATCTTTGTTGTAATTTTGTTTATAAAGCTCTTAACGGCCTTGCTCCTTCCTATTTGACTGAACTCCTGTCCAACTCTTGCTGGAAGTCCCCAGAGCCAGGCTGAAACACTGGGGTGATGGGGCTTCTCTGTCGCTGGCCCCCAGACTTTGGAACAGTTTAAATCCAGGCTCAGAACGTATTTATTCAGACTGGCTTTTAACGCTTAGTGATGCAGTGACACTTTGTACAATTCGTTTTTATAGTAAAAGCCAAAAGTAAAATCTGTCAACTGGACAAAAAGTTGTAGGAGTGAAGGCGTTTCGCTGCTCATTAAAAGCCGCTTCTTCTGAGCAGCGAAACGTCTTCACTCCTACAACTTTTTGTCCCGTTGACAGATTTTCCTTTTGGCTTTTACTATGGATCAGACCTGGACGACTGATGGATTCCAAAGACAATTTGTTTTTATTTCATTGTTTTAACGTTTTGAATGTTCTTATATTGTGTCGGTTTTATTGGAATTGTTGTAAAGGGCTCTATAAATAAAGTTTGATTGATTGATCGATAATACGCTAATGTTTCAGCTGTAAAGAGTTGAATAAGTCACTTCTATGGCTAATTATCGCTTCATTCAGTTTATTTATTGCAGTTCATGGCGTTTAATGATACTGTTTGTTTAAAAATACTGTTATTTGTATTATCTTGCTGTATTTTAATTGTATGAGCGGTATAAAATCGTTTAAATATTATCGTTTATCGACGTATATCTCTATAGCAATATATCGTGCTTCAAAATCTGTGTAACCAGCTGACGTCAGGGCTCTGGGTGGAGTATAGAGCTGCAGTAACTCCCTCAAATAAAGAGGAACCATAGAGCGCACGCGTTTAAACACAGTAACAGTATGGCATAAAACTTGTCTATCTCCATTGAGAATGTTCCAGAGTGTGGTTTTAACTTTGTTTACCCACTCCTTCCCTCGTCATAGCCCACACGCGTTTCGTTTTGTTATGTTATTCACGTCAGCGTACCGTTCAACACCGTAAATACAGGTTCATATTAAGGGCGCAGACAAATACAGGTTTGAACAATATTATCGTCGCGGTAACGCATTGATAAAAATGATAAAATTATGATCAAAGAAAGTGTATCTAATGTAACGTATGAACAGGCTTATCCGGTTTTGTCAAATTGTCAAAGATCACATTACTAAGTGCTGAAAAAATGAACTGCAGCCAGCGCTGATCACGATATTACAACGCCTCAGGATAGAGCTGCACGTTTGATTGCAATTTGAATGGATGCAATTAGCAAAGGTTCACAGAGGTTGCATTTTTGAAGTTCCATAGTTTCCTCAACAAACAGCAAAATCTCCCGTCTTATTCTGCATAAAAAAAAAACTGCTGACCCTGTAGTTTAGATCTGTACAAACAAGTGAATCTTGTATTGTCATATTTCAATCTTTTTTTCAGTCAGTTCCTCTGGGTGCTTTTTGAATTTTGAACAGAATCCCATTATTAAAACATAAATCTAATCGCAATCACCGCACTCCTTCAGACCTACCTCAGGATCAGTTGACTTTTGAATTGGTACCGACGAGCATTGAGATTACCTTTGCGATTTATGTTTTAATAATGCCATTCTGTTCAAAGTTTTCATTTTAAACGTGCCCCGAGAGAACTGACAAAAAGACTGAAATATGAACTGACAAACCAATACAAGAGTCGCATTTCAGAACCTGTCGATCTCGGCTACAGGTTTGGCCGTTTTCATGCGGAATAAGACGGGATATCGTTTAGTTTGTGGGGGAAATGATGGTGCTTCGAAAATGGCCGTCTTTCGCGTCTCTATTCGATTGCGACTAGGGATGGGACAATAAACAATAATATCGTTTATCGGGATAAAAACGGCCAACAGTAATTGTTCGTGGGGTTTTATAATCGTGATAATCGCCAACGGAAATAATCGCCAGAATGTTCCAAAAAAAAGCGATTTATTATTATTTATTATTTATTATTATTTTGGGGTCTGTTGTCCCACGTCTCAGGGTCTTAGTGGCCCAGAATTTTACCCTCTTCCTCTTAATTTGTATTAGATGGGGGCCCGTGTGAGGCTTCTTGCCCTGGGCCCCCGAAATTTCTGTCGACGGCCCTGCTTGTCTATAATGTTCTGCGCTAGATCAAAGTTGTTTTCACTGATGACAAAGTACAATTATATAAAAGTTATTTAAAAACATATAACATTACAATGATGATTATTCATATCCATTAAACTATCAGCAACTTTTATCGTTATCGTGATATTAGCATTTACCGCAGTTGTTTTCGCCATGGTAATCGCAACACAAAATTACAAAATTAAAAAAACGATCAATCTTGCAGCTCCGTTTGAATGTTAAATCTTCCTCTATGTTGTTCTAATGGCTCTTACTCCTCTCCGTTGTCATCCATACCGTCTGTCGTGAATAATGCATTGGTCTGGCCTCTCTGTATCCCGTTGCTTCACTGACGTTGAAGGCCTTTGCCATCCCAGCTTTGTATCAGGGCACCGGGTCAAATATAAAGCGGCCTCGTGTTTGAAGTCTCAGTCCCCGATGAGTTCAAGGACAACTCGGGATATTTTTTTATGTAGAGTTTGGAAAGCGTGACTATTTCTCATAACCTCGGGACTCGGGAGCTTAAATGGGCGGCAGCAGCTCAGTCGATGGAGCGTTTGTCCACCGACCCGAAGGTTGGCAGCTCGAATCCCGCTCTCGGCGCAAACGTCGTCGGTTGAGCTGTCAGATCCACGGACCCATGGGTTGACGGTGTGATTCCAGGTCCCATAGATGAATGCTGTCGTTGTGTCTTTGGGCGAGACTTTTAACCCACCTCGCCCCCAGTGTCTGCGTACACTGATGTATGAATGTGTGTGAATGGGTGAGTGGTTCTGGAGGTAGAGGAGCTGTACCTTGCTTAGTCCATGTTTAGTCCATGTTTAGTCCATGTTTAATCCTGGTTTAGTCCTGGTTTAGTCCTGGTTTAGACCTGGTTTAGACCTGGTTTAGACCTGGTTTAGACCTGGTTTAGACCTGGTTTAGACCTGGTTTAGACCTGGTTTAGACCTGGTTTAGACCTGGTTTAGACCTGGTTTAGACCTGGTTTAGACCTGGTTTAGACCTGGTTTAGACCTGGTTTAGACCTGGTTTAGACCTGGTTTAGACCTGGTTTAGACCTGGTTTAGACCTGGTTTAGACCTGGTTTAGACCTGGTTTAGACCTGGTTTAGACCTGGTTTAGACCTGGTTTAGACCTGGTTTAGACCTGGTTTAGACCTGGTTTAGACCTGGTTTAGACCTGGTTTAGACCTGGTTTAGACCTGGTTTAGACCTGGTTTAGACCTGGTTTAGACCTGGTTTAGACCTGGTTTAGACCTGGTTTAGACCTGGTTTAGACCTGGTTTAGACCTGGTTTAGACCTGGTTTAGACCTGGTTTAGACCTGGTTTAGACCTGGTTTAGACCTGGTTTAGACCTGGTTTAGACCTGGTTTAGACCTGGTTTAGACCTGGTTTAGACCTGGTTTAGACCTGGTTTAGACCTGGTTTAGACCTGGTTTAGACCTGGTTTACTCACTGCAATGAGGTTACAAGCGCATTTCACAACTTTGAGACCACAAGCGGAGTTTTGCCGTCCTGGTGTAGCTAAAAACCAACTAGCATGCTAACAGTGCACTTTCTGATTCTTGGAGAATAAAACGCGTTATAATTAGACGCAGAAGGACGCAGTGGTCTTATTTTTTTTTTTTTTACATCAAGGGCTGATTATACGATGTATCTGTACGTGGGCAAGACACGTTTTGCTCAAATACATGGAAAAACCTTGATTTAAGAAACAAGAAACAAAAACATTATTTTTTCAGTTTCTTTTTGTGCAGCTTGTTTGTGAGGCGAGGTAAAAACAAATCGATGTGACTGCATTGTGTTGTATTGCAAATCACAATACAGTCAGTCCAAGGCTACAGAAAGGCAGCAGAAATTTTGCTGCATGATTTTGCTCCAGATGAGAAAAATGTCTTACAGTAAGATTTAAACCCATTTAAAGGGCCCGTATTACGCTGTTTTCTGATCTGTTATAATGTTGTTTCCTCATCAAGAACATACCTGGAGTTGTGTTTTGTTTCATTCACACATATAACATGCAGACCCTGCATATTTAGGCGAAGCTCTTCTCTCAAATGGAAAACACTCTGTTCCACCTTGTGATGTCATGCGGTAATAGTGCTGGGAAGGAAGTGCTACACAGTGTTTTTAAACTCCCCACACCTTCACTAGAATCGTTTGGATGATTTCAGCTCTAGAATTGCCCATCTCTGCTGAACTAAAGGTAAAAAGTAGCTGTTAACTTGACAACTACCACTTCATGACGTCACAAGGTGGAACAGAGTGTTTTCCATTTGAGAGAAGAGCTTCGCCTAAATATGCAGGGTCTGCATGTTATATGTGTGAATGAAACAAAACACAACTCCAGGTATGTTCTTGATGAGGAAACAACATTATAACACGGTTTAAACCTCACAAGAGTCAGTTTGGTTTAATATAGGGCCTTTAAAGTTCCTGATTGTTTCTTTTTTTCATGTTTTTTTCCAAATTTGTCTTGCCTCATTACAAATATTTTGACCTCAAGAGCTGCTTATACAAGTCTGCTCTGTACTGTCTGCAATCTAAAAGCGTTATATATTGTCTGAGAATCAGCAAGTGCACGCTTAACATGCTAGTTGTTATCAGCTTTATCGTGACTGCAAAATCCCGCTCTAGCCTCTGAAAGTTGTGAAAGTTTCTTATAAACTCATTGTGGCGAATAATTAGGATGCTCTGAATGCAAAAGGTAAGTGAGAAATAACTGCTTAAAATGAACTGGTTCTGTTTTTCATGTTTTTAAGATGTAAAAATCGGGTACAGCGCCGTTAACACAACCACTCAGACCCGTCACGGTTTAATGACTTATTATGGTCTGGCCTCAAACCATTTTAAACAAAGAGCTGCAGACGTGTTTGACTTCTCATCACCAGATTCGGTTGCAGGGATCGTGACATCTCTCAGACTTCTAATTGGCCATTTTAATGCACCAAATGTCAAGAAATGTGAGTTTTGCTTCCCAGAATTTTGTCTGAGAGGCTACAGGCAGAAATTCTAACCTCCAGCCCAGTTCATATGAAGCAGGCTTGAAGTTTTAATTTCTGTAAAATGATATAAGATCTGTACCTGATTTTTATCGTCTTGACATAACCTGAAGAATAGAACTACCGTATTTTCCGGACTATAAGTCGCACTTTTTTTCATAGTTTGGCTGGGGGTGCGACTTATACTCAGATGCGATTTATATGTGAAATATATGTTTTTTTAATTCATTATTATGCATTGTTTGGCTGGTGCGACTTATACTCAGGTGCGACTTATGCTCAGGTGCGACTTCTACTCTGGAAAATACGGTAGTTCACTTTAAACAGTTTAAACAGTTTGCAGTGGTCCAAAGTTATTCCTCATTTACCTTATGCATTCTGAACATCATAATTATTCACCGCTATGAGTTTATAAGCACAGTCACGGTAATACTAACAACAACTAGCATGCTAACCACGCACTCCCTGATTCCCGGACATTAAAACTCTTTATAATTAGACCCAGACAGTACACAACGCACTTATTTTTATCTGTACTGGGGCAAGACCATTTTAAATTGAAATGTTTTTTAGTTTTTGTGATTTTTTTTTTTTTTTTTTTAATTTTTAAATTTATTTTTTTTAATAGATTTATATCCCTCTTGTCTCTTATATTGCATTTAATCACCAAATTTAAAGGTGCACTATGTAACTTTCCTAATGGAGGGTCTGCTGTGTGCTTGTTTCCATGGAGATGATATTGCTCCGTGAAGACAAGTTGATTCTTTTATATATATATAGCACAAGTTGCACACATTTTGTACCATTTTGGCATAACAATTGAGCTCGTCTTTATAATCCCACGCTATTTTTTTTTCCTTTAGTTTATCTTGGCGATGTCTGATTAAAATATCACAAAATATCAAACCCGGTTCACGTCTCTGTTGCTGCCTGTCTGCCGTGCTGTTTTTTGGCTCTGTGCGGAGCTGACAGTTGGGTGCCAGGTGGATTTTTGGATTCATATTTGAGTTTTGGATTTGGAGTGTGCTTGGTATAAAATATTTGGAGACTCTGTAGCAATGAGACTGTTGGGTTATTCTTTACTTTTACAGTTTTAAATTTGATATTACTTCCTGCTTTTTAATTATATAATATAGCGATTATTTTAGTAGGTTTAGGTTAAAGTACAGTTTGGTTTTTTTTGTCTCTGTAAGTAAATTTGTCCTTTGCATTTGACCCAAACTTTAATACTTTCACGCAACCCGTCGTTTCATGATGAATTTAAAACCCGTCACTGTTCACTCTATGGAAAAGTGCATTGGCCATCGCCGTCTGTCAGAAGAACAACACTGTATAAATGTATTTATAAGAGACTACTTCATAGACTCCCTGAATATATTTGACACGGGAACTTTTAATACAAGATCTCATGATGGTCTACGTCTAAAAAGTGGCCGCACTTGAACTGAAATGCGGGGAAAAAAAGCTTTTAGTTGTTCTGCTTCCCGAAAATGGAATACGTTTCAAGGACAAAACTGGATTCACTGGTGCCACAAACGCACTTTAGAAATGTGGTGATGAACATTTATACTCACACCTGCTCCTGTTTTTAATGTTTTTTTTAAATGGACCTACGCGGTTATGTGTTTTGTTTGTTTTTGTTTGTATTTTTCTGTATTTTAAACCCGTGAAAAGGAGAGTCTGGGCGTTCTCATTGGGCTCTCCCTGTGTAAATAAAGATTAAAACAGGAGCCGTAGTAGTCGACTGGTCATTTACACGTGTTTTGGTGTCTGTACGACAGGCCTGTCATGATAATTACTATATCGAGTTAACGTTCAGTACGTGACAGACGGAACAATACTTCGTGGGGGGGGCAGTATTTGTGGTGGGGACACTTTTCTTGTACTAGTGGGAAAAGCTTGGTTATTTTTTCTGTACTATAAGATTTGTGCTGTCAAATTATGAACTTGTATGACTCATTACAGACGTAAGCTAACTACTAAAGTGTTGCGTTCTGTTATTTATTCTGCTATATTGTACATTTAGAACACTTTTTGAGATATTTGTGCTCTACGGTTTGGTTTCAGTATTACCGTTTTTTCGTCTGATTTATATTTACTTCAATATATCGCACTTCAAAATTTGTTACGACAGGCCTACAGTATAGTCCAGGTAACACTTATGAAAAATTTTAAGACCACAATTATAATTTTTTATATTTGTCTCGTTTTGATTAGCCTATTACCCGTTGCAGCGGAATCGCAGTATTAAAAAAATGCAGAAACTATATATATTGACGATAGACGGTACAGTGGTCCCTCGTTTATCGCGGGGGTTACGTTCTAAAAATAACCCGCAATAGGCGAAATCCGCGAAGTAGTCAGCTTTATTTCTTACGATTATTATATATGTTTTAAGCCTGTAAAACCCCTCACACACTTTACCGGCCGCAGGTGCCTTCGTCGGCGCAGAACGTTTCGACATCGTGGGTTTTGTCGGGGGGAAAACTTGCAAACACACAGCGCTTAAGAGTCGCACTGCTAGAGATCGAACATTTACGTAAATTTGGCGAGCTACAGGAGACACGGGGGGGAGGTGTTCGTTTGACAACGGTCTGCAGTCCCTCAGCCAATCAGGACGCAGAACACAATGCGCCTTCATATGCTGTAAAAAAATAAAGCATGAAAAATTGCGCAAAAAAAATCCGCGAAACAGCGAGGCCGCGAAAGGTGAACCGCGTTATAGTGAGGGACAACTGTTCTTCATATCCTTGGCCTTCACCACGTTGGTGCAGAAGTGTTGTAGATATTCAAATCTCGTAACACTTCCAAAGCAAATGAAATGTGTATCATGAGGGATATGATGCGGCCTACCTCTACTTATTTGACTAAAAACTGACAGGTTATCAAGTACCAGTGCAGTTATATTGTATACGCAGCTCATGAGGTCAAAATACGCCCGCTGTGTACTTCCTGCTCTGCTTTTTTTTTGTCTGATAATCAGGAAGTGTTCGTTTAGATGCTAGATGTTGTTAGCTTTCCCGTGATGAGAACACTTTGCTCTGTCCTCTGAAAGTTGTGTAAAGTGGGATGTTCTGAATGCATAAGGTAAGTGAGGAATAACTCTGGACCACTGCAAATCGTTTAACATGAACTAGTTCTGTTTTTTTAAGACAGTAAAAATTATGTAAAGCGCCGTTTTTAAATGGAGAAACAAGGAATCACGATATGACGATATAACCAAACTAGTCAAAGGGATAGTTGAAGCTAATGCCCGGCCTGTCACGATAACACATTTTGAAGTTTGATATATACAGTCTATGCTTCAGCAATATATAAATGGACGTAGCTAACCTGCTAGCCGCCGTGTCCCAAATAGGAAGTGACGCTTCCGGCTCGATCGACTCTGGTTCCAATTCATTTTTCATTAGAAAACTGTCGCTCCATTTTTTGGGGGGGGCTCAATATTTATCGTGTGCACAATTTTTTTCTCAAAAGTGATGAGATTTTTGTTATTTTAGTTGTAAAACGATAAGATTTGAGCTGTTGAGTTCATTCAGTTAGTTATTTGTTGCAGCTGAGACCTTTTAATGATACTGTCTATTTAAAAAAAGTTTACCACCCTGCGTTATTGTTATTGTGTCAGTGGCAAAAAGTACCGTATTTTCCGGAGTATAAGTCGCACCTGAGTATAAGTCGCACCAGCCAAAAAATGCATAATAATGAAGAAAAAAACATATATTTCACATATAAATCACATCTGAGTAAAAGTCGCACCCCCGACCAAACTATGAAAAAAAAAAGTGCGACTTATAGTTCGGAAAATACGGTAGTTTCAGTATTATCGGTTATCTTTGTACATCTCCATAGCGATAAATCGTGCTTCAAAATGTGTTCTCGTGACAGGCCTAGCTATTGTTCAGCCCGTAATGTGAAAAGAAATTTAAGAGATTTTCAAATAAGAAGCAGGGAACCAATTTGGGGAAGATGGGACACTTCTCACCACATCAACACTGCTAGTCCATTACTGTTATATTCTCGTTTATCAGCTCGCTCAGACCGGACTGGACTAGTGTTGGGTCATTCAGAAGATGCCCGAGGAACTGATTGCCCCACATGTCCCAGGGGCTTGTCTCTGGTAAATGGGTAGTTTTTAAAATTATGGTTAGACGGAGAGGAGCAGACCAATTATTAAAAGCTGTCGTTAATGGCTTCTCCTTGCTCCGTCCTTGTGTGTGTCCCCTGTGTACGAAACCTGAGATTGGATTTGAAATGCGTAGCGATGATGGTTGGGGGAGAAGTTGATGTTTTTAAATGATCTCATAATAATTCTGCAGGTGTGTTTGTATAATCGAAGTTCATATTGCAAGTTGAGGTTTTATGACGAGCTGCTTTGCCGTTGGCTTTATGTCCTTCGGTGTAAAGGTCCTGTATTGCACAAAACTGACTCTTCGGAGCTTTTAGACGTGTTAAAATGCTGTTACTTCCTCAAAAACAGACCTGGAGTTGTGTTTTGTTTCATTCACACATGTTTGAGTCCTTTTATTATTAGTCTGTCTACATCTGCAAAGCTCAAAACGCTCTGTTCCACCTTGTGATGTCATGAAGCGGTAGTTTTCAAGTTAAGAGCTACATTTAACCTTTTGTTCAGTAGAGACTGGCAGTGATTTTAGTCAATTACCACATGACATCACGAGGTGGATCAAAGGGTTTTCTGTTTGAGAGAAGAACTCAGCCTAAATACGCAGGGTTTGTGTGTTAAACTTGTGTGAATGAAACAAAAAAACAACCCCAGGTCCGTTTGTGACGAGGAAACAACGTTATAACGTAGATCAGGAAATGGCGTAAAATGGGGTTTAAATGGTAAACGGTCACATTTTTATACGGCGCTTTTCCACCTTCAAGTCACTCAAAGCGCTTTACATCAAGGAACCACTCACCCATTCACACACACATTCATACACACACATTCATACACAGACACTGGGCTGAGGTCGGTTAAGTGTCTTGCCCAAGGACACAACGACAGCGTTCATCTGTGGGAGCCGGACCCACATAATACACTCTAAAACAAGCACAAAAAGTTATGTAGTGAACCTTTAAAGGATATGTTATTGTTATTGCTTCACCTGAGATGTTCCACACTGTGGCATTAAGCATATATTTATTTATATATTTCATTTCAGTTAAATTTATCAGCACAGTTTCGATCGTATTATCGTAAGTTAGTACTTTAAACTAGTTCTGAATTTACCACGTTTTAGTTTTTAGCGTTGACGTTTTTCTTTTCCCTTTGATTTTCAGGCGATCGCTGCTTTGATACTGTGACCTTTGACCCGGCGACTGAACGGAGATGCCGATTTCTCATGAGCTTTGGACTCGGACGGATTAGGAGGTGAGCTCTCGTTATCGACACGTCTGTATAAATTATTCTTTATATCCTGGGTTCCACCATTTGCTACGGTCTGTTTATTTCCAAACACGAGATTAAAACGTACAAGAACTGACGCGCGAGTCTGATTCCCTGACGTTTCCTGTCACCACGGCTTAGAACGTCTGTCTGTTGTTGGGTTTTTTGTTTGTCCAAGCAGTCGGTAGAGCGTTCGCCCACCGATCGGAAGGTCGGCGGTGCGATTCCAGCTCCCACAGATGAATGCCGTCGTCGCGTCCTCGGGCAAGGCACTCAACCCACCTCGCGTGTGAATGTGTGCGTGAATGGGTGAGTGGTTCCTTGGTGTAAAGCCTTGAAGGTGGAAGAGCGCTATATATATATAAAAAAAAAAAACATTTACCATTTTACCGTTCGAGGCCAAAGTAGGATTTAAAAATGCGCCGTGGTCCGTTTATTCAGTTTAACCAGTTCAAGATAAAACAAATTTCCTTATTGCTGGGTTTCAGATTAAATTTTAGCGTTTTATACAAGCCAATAATATTTCACCGATGATGTTAAATATTATTAAGTGAGTTCTCGAGTCTAGTCAAGAATAGAAATGAACAGGCTCAACGTTTGTGCTTTTACCTTTTGGATATTTCAAGTACAATGTGATCGGTTGGCGGAAGAAAAGAGCATATGACATCATCACGTCCTATAATCTGAAAACCACCACCTCCCCGCCGTCCCCGGCCCCGCTCTGAAACCGGATTGGACCGGTTTGATCTCACCTGTAACGGGCCGCGACCTGATCTGAAGCGCCCTCTAAATATTTGAATGGGTCTGGACGTACGCACGGCCGACACGTGTGACGTATCGGGGCAGTTGGAGGCGAGTGCATCTGTCTGACATGCGTTTAAAGGTGAACTGCGGAACTTTTCTGGTGTGGGGTCTGCCACCTGCTGTTTCTATGGAGATGTTGTTATTTGTATGTATAGGATTAAGTGTATTTAGCATTTATTCAATTACAAATGTTGGAAAAAACATGCTTATAGTGAGCTGGAGTCTCTCCACAGTTCTCACCTGTAACTTGGCCCCGTTGCGTCAACTTTTTCTCTCCGTGGAGATGTAGAAATTTAATGCCGTACTGTGAAACATTCCGGGAAAAGCAAGAATATCTCTACGGAGAAAAGCAGCTGGTGGACCATCAACAAGCTGCATTGTGCATTTTTGAAGTTGTGGTGTTTTTTTAATGCTTAAAAATGCCTTTAAAATGGACATTCTTACAATGTGGGGGCTTGCCTCTCCTCAGACCTGACCTGTAACTGTAACTACACTCATGGACAGGTTTAATGCCATATTGTGGAAAATTCTTGACAAAATACACACATCTCATTGGAGACTAGCAGAACAGTAGTGTGTTTCTGAGATGAAAGTGAAAGAATGTCTTGAGTTTTCTTAATAAACCACAAAGGTATATTTCCTAAACAACCAGATCGCGTCATGTTGTAATGTTCTTCTTAACCTTGATCTCGTAAACAGACCGACTCATCATGTGACATCACACCATGTGACCGTAGATATAACTGTAATAACTGAGGTGGAGATAGTGAAACTAACAGTTGTGGCTCTGCTTTCTGCTGCATAACAATGAGCTCAGTGTGAGCCGCGAGGCAGCTGGCAGCTACAACTGTTGTTTACCACACCGGAGTATCGCTTTTCTGTGGGAGAAGTTTAATGATCCTATGTTAGGCTTGTCAAAAGTATCGAAAATAAGATGCTAATCGGTACTAAAACTAGTATCAAATCTAGATACTCGTTTAAGTAAATATCGACACTGAAAAAAATCACATAACTGGATAAAATGACCTTTCCTGAACAGTTTCATCTTGAGTCTCATCAGAGCCAGTGTAAGATCATGGTGTAATAAACAAACACTATTTTGTGTTGAAAATGACAATATCAAAAAAGAACTTTTAAATGTGTCATTTGGGAACAAAATCGAGACTGAGACTGAGAATAGAGTCTATTGTTTAGTGTCGAAATACAGTTTGAAATTTTAGTATTGTGACGGCGCGATCCTGAATTCAAATCTTAAACCTTTTAGTCATAGTCGTGTCATAAAAAACACACCTTAGAGATTTTGTTAGTTTTCATTTATTCATAATGTCGTAACCGGTTTTATTTGCTCGGGTCCCTCTTAGGAGTCGATGATTTTGTGGTTTAAAAAGTGGTTTCTTCGGTCGAGTATTGCGATTAGACTTGAAATACGTGTTTAAAAAGTGGAAAGAGGGGGAAGGGGGAGAGGAGGGAGGAGGATATAAAAGAGGGAGAGAGATGGGAAATAGAAGAGGAGGAGGAGGAGGAGGAGGAGTGAGAGGGCACAGAAAATTGTATGCAGTCCAAGTCTTTCCCAAGCATGACTCAACACCCACACATAGATCCGGTAACTCAAGGACTTACACTGGAAATAAAGTGGCAGAGGTACCAACGTTACCAGAAGATTCCCAAATCCAATAACTTAAAAAAAAAAACAAAAAAAAACAAAACAAAAAAAACGACAGGGAAACCAGAACTCGAATTACAACATTACGCAACCTAACTGACCAAAAAGGGGTAAAATAAATAAATTCTTAGGGCCATCACGATAAATGCTGTACTCTTCCATTTACCTTTCTCTTTCTCTCTCCATCTCTCTTTCTCTTCCCCTCTCTCCCCGTTTCTCTCCCTCTTTCAACCTCCGTCTCCCCCCTCACTTTCTTTCTCTGCTTCTCCCTCCCTCTCCCTTGCCCTCTCTCTCCCTCCCTCTCTCCCTCCATACCTTTCTGCATAAACTGCATTGTAATTCTTTCTGTTTCTCCCTCTCTCTCTCCCTCTCTTTCTGTCTCTAAATGTTTACTGTTTGTATTGTCACTGTTCTTGTCTGTTTTTCAAAAATGGACCATGAGTCCGGAATAAAGATGAATTGAATTGATTGAATTGTCTCCCTCCCCGTTTCTCTCCCTCTCTCTTCCCTCTCTCCTTCACTTTCCTTCTGTTTCTGTCTCCCTCCGTTTCTCTCCCTCCCTCTTTCCCCTCTCTCCTTAACTTTCTTTCTGTCTTTCTCCCTCCCTCGCCCCCCCTCCATTTCTGCTTAAATTGCATTGTAATTCTTTGTTTCTCCCTCTTTCTCCTCCCCCTCCCTCTCTCCCTCCACGTTTCTCTCCCTCCCTCTTCCCCCTCTCTTCCTAACTTTCTTTCAGTCTTTCTCTCTCCTCCCTCCCTCTTCCCCCTCTCTTCCTAACTTTCTTACTTTTCCCTCTCCCCTCCCTCCCTCCCTCCCTCCCTCCATCCATTTCTGCTTAAATTGGATTGTAATTCTTTGTTGCTCCCCCTCTCTCCTCCCCCTCCCTCTCTCCCTCCCTCCACGTTTCTCTCCCTCCCTCTTCCCCCTCTCTTCCTAACTTTCTTTCAGTCTTTCTCTCTTTCTCCCTCCCTCTCTCCTTCCCTCTCTCTCTTCCTCTTTACCTCTCTCCATTGACTCAAAATGAAAGTGAAACTCATAAAACCTGTTAATGATTTTTTTTTTTTTTCAGTGAATACAGCATTTTCCAAACAATAAAATGTAACATGATCTAAATATATTTATGTGTTTGCAGTTAAAACCCCATAGAAGTAAAATACTGTTCTGCACATTTAGAAAAGTCTTTATTGGGTTTTCAGGCTTTAGCATTATTGTGTCAGTGGCATCAATTTGTTTTAATATTATCGTTTGTCGTCTATATATTTTTTTTCAACAATATGTCGCTCTTAAAAATGTGTTGTCGTGACAGGCCCAGAAATGAACAGGCAGATTAAACCGTCCAGTCACTCCCTAAACTCCAGACGACTCCAGGTTTGTCCCGTCTGATCCGCTGCATCAAGATCCTCAGGCCTCTGTCAATATGGAGTCTGTTCTTGAGTTTCCATGTCGTATTTTAAAAGTTTTTAGGAGAGGGAGAGAGAGCGGAAGGGAGGGGAAGAACAGGAGAGAGGGAGAGGAGAGAGAGAGGGAAGGAGAGAGGGAATGGGAGCGGCAGGGAAGGAGAGGAGAGGAAGAGAGAGGGGAAGGAGAGGGGAGGGTAGAGGGGAAGGAGAAAGGGAGGGAGGGAGAGAGAAGAGAAGGGGAGAGAGAGGGGAGGTGCAGGAGAGGAGAGGGAGAGAGCGAGGGAAGGGGAGAGAGAGAGGGGGGGAAGGGGAGAGAGAGGAAAGAAAAGAGGGAATGGGAGGGGCAGGGAGAGAGAGGGGAAGGAGGGGAGAGGGGAGGGGGAGAGGGAGGGGA
>KN482998.1:18853-38727 GCA_000787095.1 Periophthalmodon schlosseri | reverse complement strand
GGGGGAGGGGAAAGAGAGAGGGAAGGAGAGAGGGGGAGGGAGAGAGAAGGGGAGAGGGAGGGAGAAGGGAAGGAAAGGGAGAGAGAGAGAGAGATGGAATGTGAGGGAGAGGAGAGTTTTTTTGAAAGTTATTTCTCCCCTCATATCGCTCCTCTCATCTTGTCCTCTCTCCTCTCTCTCTTCTCTTTCTCTCATTCTCTCCTCTGGTTTAGCAGCTGTTTTTCTGCCCACTCTTGGAATCGCATATTTTTTCCCATAAGCCCCTAGGAGCTCATAAATACACCATCTTACCTCCATTAACACGCCTCATTGCACCATTTGACAATATCAGTTTTGTCTTTTAGATATTTGAGTCTGTGGACTTTATTTCGCAGAACAGATTTAACAGTGAAATTCAGGGGAGGCTTTAATACGTTAATAGTAATTTAAATTTATCAAAGGTTTTGGCGAGTTACGTTTTTAAGAACATGGACCTATAAAAACTTGTGTAGCTAATGAGAAATTTCCAGACTTTGATTGAAAATTTCCTCTGTTTAAAATCGATACAGGAGCCAATTTACTTGTACTTTGAAAAATCTGCGGTTAAATTTGAGCAATGTCTTGGGCTAAGTTTTGCCGTCACTGTAACGCTAACAAGAACTAGCATGCTAACAGTGCACTTCCTGGTTTGCGGACAGTGAAATGCTTTATAATTAGACGCAGACAGTACACGGTGGACTTATTTTGACCCTAGGAGGATGCCGTACTGGGCAAGGACAAATTTGACAGCCCCCTTTTTAATCCAAAATCCATTTTCTTAAACTTCTTTAGAATTCAGCTTTTGACCACAAAATTACCCATAATGCATTTTTTCATAATTGCACGCTGCCACACACACACCTCCTCTGATTATAGTCTGAGGAAAATCAAATATTTACAGTGTATTTATTTACGGTGTGGCCACGGCGAAATACAGAAAATTGGTAGTGTGAGGCCGAACGAAAACAAGCACGAGCCGAGCCAAAGGCAGAACAAACCAGAGCCCGACGCAGCTGCGACGCCAGGACGGGCCCGTTTACTCCCGACTGTTCGCTTTGGAGCTGTAGCCTCAAAACTTTACAGACAAGATTGTATTTTATCCGGAAAAAGTGCGGTCTTATCATTGTATCTGTGTAATCCCTCAGTCGTCCAGGTCTGATCCATAGCAAAATAAAAATATAAAATCTGTCAACTGGACAAAACGTCGTAGGAGTGAAGACGTTTCGCTGCTCATCCGAGGAATTCTTCAGTTCTGGTCAGATCACTGGTGGACACTGCTTTATATACGTTTTGTCCAGTTGTTTTTATGATTGGTTTACTATAAGAGGAATTGTATGTAGCCCGCCCCCCCCCAAAAAATAAATAAATTTAAAAAAAAATTGTATGTAGCCCGCCCCCCCCAAAAAAATAAATAAATTAAAAAAAAACATTTATTTTCTTTGAGCCAGATCATAATTATTTATTTATTTATTATTTATTTATTTATTTTTATCACTAGTCATGTAAACTTCTAGTATCTTTTGTATTATCTGATCATCTACTTCCTCTGAAAGTTCACGCTTCATTGCGATAGGCTGTGTGCTAGCTAGCTCGCTGTGTCTCAAAGCTAACGGCCACTTTTATTCAAATTTGTATCATTTTTATTATTTACATAAAATAAACAACTTATTCAAATTCAAATTAATTAAAATAAAGACTATCCAATTATTTTATATGTAGAATACTTCAGTTTGTGGTGTTTTAATCTTTATTATGGCTCAAAATTAGCATTAGCGTTAGCGTTGAGACACAAATATCTTTCTAAACACAGATGTACGTTATCTTTAAATATTTATTCATTTTAGCATGACTCGGCAAAAACCTCAGAGATAAAATCGGACAGGAAGTAGTGACGCTAACAGTGAAGTTGTCGGGCGCTACTGTGCAGAGAACCTATTGGTTAAATCCACCTTTAGCATCGCTGGGTCTGACCAGTGGGAGGAGTGTGGGAAAACTTGTCTCTGTTTGAGCGTAGAGCTGCGTTCGGAGAAAATTTGTGAATCACGAGAAGCTGATTTTACCAGAAAAGCAGATTGTCCCAGGAATGAGGTCACGGTTCTCATTTTTATCACCGCATCATCCAGTCCTTAACCAACGCTGTATTAACTTTGCATTTTCAGATAACAAACTCGTGTGACCTTGTACCTTCAGACTTTATTTAACGTGTGTCTGTCTGGGTCCGTTGCCTCTGCTGGAGAAAAAAAAAGTTAATCATTTTCTCCTACGTCTCTTTTATATTACGTATTCTCTTGAGATTGCAGTACTATAAGGTTGTCAAAAATCTCGAAAATCAGATGCTAAAAATGGTATCGAAACTAGATGCTAATTTGAGCCGGTATCAGTACTAAAAAAGTCACATTCACAGGACAAAAAAGAACCTTTCCTGAATAGTTTTAGAATGATCTTGAGCTGTATCAGAACAGGACAGACATGAACCTTTCCTGAATATCTTTAGAATGATCTTGAGCTGTATCAGAAGAAGTATAAGACACATAGACTAGTACGCGCCCATGGACCACTACGGAACCTACTGGACGACTGAGGTATTACACATATATAAGGCCACATGGGAATATAAAAGAAAGTGCTACCATTTAGTGTTGAAAATGTCATTCTACTGTCAAAATTGTGTTTTCAATTATAATTAACTGCATCTAATAATGCGTTTATTGTCCGACAGTCAGGATGTACACTGTTGGCGTACTGGCTTAAACGCGCAATATTGACTTGGTTTGATGACACATCTGTTCACAAGGCTGAGCAAAATCCATGGTCTGATTCAGTTCAATGAAATCACGCCATTTTCTGATCTACGTTATAATGTTGTTCCCTCGTCACAAACAGACCTGGAGTTGCGTTTCGTTTCATTCGCACATGTTTAACGCACAAACCCTGCGTATTTAGACTGAGTTCTCCTCCCAAACGGAAAACACTGTTCCACCTTGTGATGTCATGTGGTTATACAGGAAGTGCTCCTCTGTGTTTTTAAACTCCACACACCTTCACTAGAATCATTTGGATAATTTCAACCCCAGAATTACCAATCTCTACTGAACTAAAGGTAAAAAGTAGCAGTTAACTCGAAAACTACCGCTTCATGACATCACAAGGTGGAACAGAGCATTCTGAGCTTTGGAGATGTAGACAGACTAATTATATGGCCTAAAGCATTAGTTAAACATGTGCGAATGAAACGAAACGCAACTCCAGGTCTGTTTGTGACGAGGGAACAACATTATAACGTAGATCAGAAAATGGCGTGATTTCATTGAACTGAATCAGACCATGGATTTTGCTCAGCCTTGTGAACAGATGTGTCATCAAACCAAGTCAATATTGCGCGTTTAAGGGCCAGCTGGAGGTGTCTATTGTCATGTGTTCATTCTCTACCTCCACCCATCTCCATCTGTGTCCCCGTTACACATGTTGACCTATATTTCACATTATCTAAATTCATTCACGTCTCCCAAACACGAGAGAATTTACTGGTACTGGCAACATCATGGGAACAGCTTGTGGTAGATCTTTTTCGGAGATAAAGTCAGAGGGCAGATTCAAATGGTTTGGAAAGAACAGCAGTTGTGACATTTTGTAGATTTTAGGTTTATTTTCAAATCGACTAGTCAAACCGTCATCTCTGCAGCACATTTTAAAGGTCCTATATTACGTAAAATGGTTATAATGTTGTTGTCTCATCAAAAACAGACCTGGAGTTGTGTTTTGTTTCATTCACGCATGTTTAAGTAACCTTTTATAATTAGCCTGTCTACATCTCCAAAGCTCAAAATGCTCTGTTCCACCTTGTGATGTCATGAAGCGGTAGTTTTCGAGTTAACTGCTGCTTTTTACCTTTAGTTAGTAGAGATTCAAGTTAACTGCTGCTTTTTACCTTTAGTTCAGTAGAGATTGGCAAATACAGAGCTGAAATTGTCCAAATGGTTCTAGTTGAAGGTGTTTGGAGTTTAAAAACACAGTGGAGCGCTTCCTGTATTACCACGTGACGTCACAAGGTGGAACAGCGTGTTTTCTGTTTGAGGGAAGAGCTGCCTAAATGTGTGTTTAACATGTGTCAATGAAACCAAACCCAACTCCAGGTCTGTTTGTGATGAGGAAACGTTATAACATAGATTAGAAAATGGTGTAAAACGGGCCCTTTAAATGACATTAACAGACAACTGCCGCTGTCTTTAATCGAAGGTCTCTTGGCTTTGAGTGTTTTTGAGTCTTTAGTCCAGTTAACGATTATCATAACACCATTACTAGACTGGACGTTTTTTCCCTTTTAATCGTTGCAGCCCTATTCTAGACACATAATTGTTACTGCGTTCTTGTAATTCTTGTAAACTTGTGACTCCATGTGAAATGTTCAGACGCAGAGATACCCGCACCTCCGTGAAGGCGAGACGGCAGCTGTCCCTCCTTAAAAGTTACATAGTGTAGCTTTATGTCACTAGTTTAAAAAAACGCATATTGTCATTTTTATATGACAAGTCGAGGAGGAGCGGAAACCTCTCGCTTTGTAAAACTGAACACATTAAAACACATAGCGGAAGTACTGCCGACACTGAACCTTAATGAGTAACCAGTGACGGACAATGGTTAACGTTATAATTGATACTTAGCAGCTGATGTCATCAACATTCTTTGGCGGTGTGATGCTAACTGTGGACACTGCTCTGTCTGAAGCTCTGTTGCTCAACTTAGACTTTAATCTGAGCTTTGTCTTAACACAATCTGACCGTAAATAACTGATTTAGCTGGAACTGGTGAGCTGATTCGTTCTGTTAAACAAGTCCATCTCGTATAACAATACAATCGCAAGCTAGCTAACATTAGCCAGCAGTTTTTCGGTTAGTCACGCCCACCTTTTTTAGTTGAAAATCAAACGCCTAAACAGGATCATGAACTCTCGTATTGATCAGACTCCTGAAAATATGCTGTTTTAAATCCATTTTGTAATTTTTCTTGAGTTTTCAGACCATCTTAAAACTTTTTGGCAGCGTTTGCTAACGTGTGCATCGTGTCGCCATGGTAACAGCTGGACATTCCGGCACAGGCGCACGCGCAGAACACCTCCAGCGTAGCGTCGCCGCAAAGTATCAATTTGTGTCGGGGCATCAGGTTGTTCTATAATTGTAAACGATGCATAATTTGACACACTTTTCTCAGTCTAAGTGGAACTGCTCTGCTGCGACACAGATAATGGCTCCTCTGAATCATTCCTCTGTTCTTGTCGTGTTGTCATTGGAGGTCAGTGGGGCAGATACACGAGCGGTGCATGTGATACGGAGAATCACACTGGGATCCGCTGACACTGTCCAATGCGCTTTGATTAAAATATCAGACCGTAACGACTTCGCAGCTGATAAATGGGACGTTTATCTGTCTGGAGATTTGTGAAGCATTTTGACCTCTACACCCCAATTACAAAGAGCAGCGTAGTGTTGTCATAGTAAGGCTGCGTAATACAGGGTGTCCATAAAGTCTCTATACAATCAAAAAAAAAAAAAAATATTACAAAGGCAATTGATAAGCTCTCTTTATGAGACTTGTTCTATTGTACTCAGTGGTTTCCAAAGTGTTTTTTTTACCTCGTTTAATTCACCTCTCCTCCATCACCTCCATCAGTCGCACGAAGCACATCAAGACGATACTGGATTTCTTGCCATGTTCGCTGTAGCATGGCCTCATCAATGTTTGCAATCGCATCTGTATCTTTTGCTTTAGTTCAGTAATGTCCCGTATCTTTGTTCGTTACACGACATCTTCAACACAGCCCCATAGAAAGAAATCCAGAGGTGTGAAATCTGGTGAACGTGGCCACGAAATTGGTCCATCCCTTCCAGTCCAACGGTCTGGAAATGATTGAGGAACTCGGGAACATGCGGACCCCAGTGCGGTGGGGCGCCATCTTGCTGGAACGTGGCGGTTGGCTGAAGGTCCTGCAGTTGTGGCGCCACGTCTTCAGTCAAAAGGTGAAGGTCGACATTTGCAGTAACTGATCTCTAATGGAGGAAAAATGGACCGATAATTTGATTGCACACTTTTCTAACCATTGAGCACAATAGAACAAATCTAATTACTATATTTTATCAGTTCCCTTTTGTAATTAAATTTTAAAATGGTGAATAGACTTTATGGACACCCTGTACATAAGGAAGGTATTATTGGGAAACCCACCAATGAAGATATATTTATGTTTAGTTTATATTTACGGTAGAGGGTCCTGCGTTCGTCTCCATTAGGGATCGTCTGATATGGGTTTTTTCATGGCCAATGCCGATACCAATTGTTTACAATAGAGAAACCGACGGCCAATAAATTTTGAGCCGATTTGGATTATCGCCCCCAAAGTTTATCATTTTAATTTATTACAAACTCACCCACTGCCCTGTTTCAATACAAACTGGATCAGAGAGCTGTAGTTTTGTGCAGTGTCCTCTTTGGACTAAATCGTTGAAATGAAGCTTTATACATATTTTTATGCGGTCGGTGAGCACAAACCAAATATCGGCCTCTGTTAGAGATTCAAAGTCGATAACCAATACACTCAAAAGTGCAAATATCGGCCAACCAATGTGTCAGTCTATCTCTAGTCTCCATGGAGATGTTATTGCATTGCCAAACATTTTCCACAATATGGTGCTACACAAGCTGGTGGCACTTCTAGGCCAAGTTACAGGCCAGATCGATGGACAGGCAGGAAAAAATGCATTATTTCAAGGTTATTTTTTAAGAAATGAATCCAAATAAAGTTTAAGTCATACTGGGGAACATTCTAGACCAAGCAAACAATTTCCATGGAGACGAGCAGGTGTCGAGCCAACCACCAGAAAAGTGACATAATGCACCTTTTAAAAGCATTTTCCTAACTTAGTTTTTGTCGGTCTTAAGTTTTGTCTGCAAGATTTTAGCGTTACTGTCATCAAAATGGCCGTTTGAATGAAACATACTTATTTATGAACAACATTATTCTCTGCAAATAACATCACATCCTCTTTTAAGTTTAACCTGCTTCCCCACTGGTTTTAGTTCTTGGTATTGGTTCAGTTTCTGGTATTAGAACTGTCACGATAACACATTTTGAAGTTTGGTTATGTCACTGAAGTAAATATAGATGATAATACTGAAACTAACTAATGCCACTGACACAACCCAAAAGCAGATTTAAACCACAAAAACTGTTCTAAATCTGCAATATATTTAAAAAAAACACGAGCTGCATAAAATAAACAGCAGAAAGAAACACTTCAGTGCTTAGTTTGTACCTATAATGAGTCATAGAAGTTAATTAAAGTCAAGTTTTCAACTGCCTTTCATCTTTAGTTCAGTAGAGATCGCCAGTTCCAAGGCTGAAAGAACTTCCTGCGTTACCACATGACATCACAAGGTGGAACAGAGTGTTTTCTGTTTGACAAAAGAACTGTGTGTGTGTGTTAAACATTTGCGAATGAAACAAAACACAACTCCAGGTACGTTTGCGATGAGGAAACGACATTATAACATGGTTTAGAAAATGGCTGAATATGGGCCATGTTCATGTAAATGGAATCCCAGTAATGTATTGTAACCTCGTCATAATATCGTAAATACTGTTCCAAACTTTGTACTTTCTAATATCCCCCCCGTAAGTGTCTGTCCTCTGTTACTCCTCTGTTCCGGGCCGCCTCCTGTGGGTCAGGGCGGTCTCTGCTTTTCTCTGAAAGTTTCCAGTCGAGAACTTCCACACAAACTATAGGCTCTGAACACAAACACGGGCTGCGTGGACACGGGGGATTCACACTAATGCACTCACTATAGGAGCTCGCACTGTACAAGTCCACACTGTTACATATCGCATACCTGGTACTTTGAAATTTTAGTGTCGTGACAATACTAACACAAACTTGATTACAGTACTAAGGAACAGACTTGATACTCGATACAGATTCTGATACCGCAATGATAATAAAAACATTCTTTATTTAGACAATAGAACGCGATTTTCAGATTAAATCGCAATGATAATAAAAACATTCTTTATTTAGACAATAGAACGCGATTTTCAGCATTAAATCGTACTACTTTTGTATATTTCCATGTGGTGTTACATCTGTGTAATCCCTCAGTCGTCCAGTAGGTTCCATAGTGGTCCATGGGCGTATACGAGTCTTTGTCGTCTTATACTTGTTCTGATACAGCTCAAGATCATTCGTTTCTGTCCTATGAATGTGGCTTTTTTAGCATCGATACCTGCTCAAACGAGTATCTAGTTTCGATACTAGTTTTAGTATCGATTAGTATCTGATTTTCGATACTTTTGACAACCCTACTTTGTGTTCATATTGATATTTTATGAATCATGTGTGGGGTTACAAGTTTTATTGCATTTGAGACAAAACTCACAAATTGGATTTTACTAAAAGGGACCAAAAACTGCCTTTATTCAGGTAATTTTCTCTTTTCTCCATGGGCTATTATGTTTGCCTGCGTCTCAAGCCCGGTCAAACGTGATCGTCCAATCAGATCAGTTTTTTTTCAGTGACATGTGAAACGAAGAAGCTCATTGGTCACCCATGATTTACTAATAAAATCACATTTATCTCCCCTCAGATTAACAGCAGCCATGTTTTTCAGCCTTTCTCACCTTGGGGCATGACGTTTTCTGTAAAAGGTAACTTGGGGCCCCATATCATATTAAATGTTTTGTATTCTTCTGATTTTGAGGCCCTAGTTTAAGCCCCGGCTAGAAATGGGACAATAATATCGTTTACCGCGATATAAAAGGTTGACAGTAATCGTTCTTGGGGCATTTTAAATAATCGTGGGAATCGCCATTATATCTCTAGAATGAGCAGAAAAAAGTACTTCTCCCCGATGTTCTCCTCTAGATCATTGTTGTTTTCACTTAAGACAAAGTACAATTATGTAACAGTTGTGTAAATATGGAACCTATTCACAATATTAAAATTAGAGATCGATCGTTGCATTTTTTCATGGCCGATGCCGATACTGTTTAGAATCCAGAGGAACCAACGGTCGATAAGCTCCGCCGATATTTTTTTGGGCGGATATGTAGCTCCAATTTTGACCATTTTCACCAAATCTAATCATCCACGACTTAATTTTACTACGAACTGGATAGGAGAGCAGTGTACTTTTTATTTGCAGTGCCCTTTTTGGACTAAATTGATCAAATAAACCTTCATGTATATAACAAAATATCGGCCTCTGCTAGAGATTTGAGGCTGATATCTGATATGCTGAAAAGTGCAAATATTGGCAATATCGGTCTAGCTCTAACTAAAATTCAAATTATTCACATCCATAACATTGTTAAACTGTCAGCAACGTGAATTCCAATTATTTTGGCCATGATAATCGTGACACCAAATTTCAGTATCGTCCCGTGTCTAGTCCCTGTGGTTAAGAATCACTGGTCTAGTGTTACGTTTTTCCTGATACAATCTCTACATATTTGAACATTTATTTCATTGTGTTTTGAAGTGTTGAAAAGTCATCGCAAATTCCAATATCTGAGCTTCTGTTCGTCATGCACCCGCAGGTTTATTATTTCAGAACAGAAAAAAAAAGAAAAGTTTGGCTTTTTAAGACCGCTCCAAGTTTTGTCGACTTGTTCGGTTTAAATCTGCAGGAAATATGTTACATAAGTTTGCTTCCGTCGGCTCCCATCCATCTGAACAGCTGCTGCTCCTCTCTTCTTATGGAGGACTTTGTGCAAGCAGAATTCTGTTTACATCGGACCCAACTTTTCTCATATAAACAAATGTAACTTAATCGCACACAAGTTAGATTTGAGTTTCATAACCGCTACAGTGAACGTAAGTAGGCGGGACAAAGTCTGTTTCGAATGTACCTGTATTAGATTGTCAAAAGTATCGAAAATCAGATGCTAATCAATACTTACACTAAAAAAGTCACATTCACAGGACAGAAGTGAACCTTTCTGAATAAAATAAGTCACATTCACAGGACAGAAGTGAACCTTTCCTGAATAGAATAGAATGATCTTGAGCTGTATCAGAACAAGTATAAGACACATAGACTAGTACACGCCCATGGACCACTACGGAACCTACTGGACGACTGAGGGATTACACAGATATAAGGCCACATGGGAATATAAAAGAAACTACTACCATTTAATGTTGAAAATCACATTTGAAATAGTGTTTGAGATTTCAGTATTGTGACACTAACCGCTACACAAAACAAGTGGGTGGGAGAAACCCAATGTTTCCAGTGTAACTATATACAAATACTGGTAACGTCTTTGGGAGCTTTGTTTCGTGTGCTTAACCACGTACATGTGTGTCTGTCTGTTTTTTGTTTTATCGGGCCTTCAGTGTCATGGCCCATCAAATACATCAATCTAACGAATCAACAAATGTTATTTTTAACTTACTGTACTGTACACTATTATAGAAATGCTGCCTTTTCAAGAAAACTGTGCATTATTTATGTCAATAGGACGCGAAAACAGCTACCTTTTACCTTTAGTTAAGTAGAGATGGCCAATTCCAGGGCTTAAATTATTCAAATGATTCTAGTGAAGGTGTATGAACTTTAAAAACACAGTAGAGCACTTCCTGTATCATCACATCACAAGGTGGAGCAGGTGTTTACATTTTGAGGAAAGAACTCAGCCTAAATATTCAGGGTTTGTGTGTTAAACTTGTGTGAATGAAACAAAACACAACTCCAGGTCTGTCTGTGATGAGGAAATATTAAAATATAGATCAAAAAAATGGCATAATATGGTCCCTTTTAATATTGTCACGATGATGGGTTTTGAGCCTGATCACACCTCATGTAATTCTTTACTTTATTTTGGTAGCACTGAAATTAAGCCAAGAAACATGTATTTTTCTCTGCAGTTTGAAGGATGTTTACTAGACCCAGGAGCTTTACCTTTTACTTAAAATGCCTTTTCTAAGAATACACTGTACTAAACAGTTCATAATCACCCAACAATTTTGTGTTTTGTTTTTTTGTATGATAATTAGCTTGTCATAAAAAAATAAATCAAAACATAACAAAAACAAGGTAAAATGTGAATATAAAATAAAGCAAGCCTCACAGCCTCAACTCCATGGACTCTCCACAACATCTCTTTCCGTTCTTTCTTTTCAAAGTTTACAGGCGTACACGGTTCTTTCCACAAAGCAAAGATCCAATTGTTATATCTCTAGTAATTCTTCCATTTTGTTGTTTTTAGGTCCATCAAACTCCCAGCCGCTCTCTGTTTCCCGCCCTTTCCAAAGAGGGAGCTCCTGCGTCGCTTCTGTGCCCATGAGGTAGCGTCCAGACTGGGTCTGCTCCCCTCATCGCTGTCCCTGGTCCCTCCATCAGCTCCACCCACCACGCCCCCACCCATCTCCTCACCCATCTCCAGCCATGGGACAGAAGATTTCGGGCAGCATCAAATCCGTGGACGTACGCGGCGAGCCTTCGTATCGTCCCGTACGGAGAGAACTACGCGGTCCCGATTTCTGCCGACCTCCCCGATTGGACCTACTTCTGGACATGCCTCCCGCTAGCCACGAAATCCAACTCAAACACGCGTGGAACCCAGACGACCGATCGCTTAACATTTTCGTGAAGGAAGACGATAAATTGACTTTTCATCGGCACCCCGTAGCACAAAGCACGGACTGCATCAGGGCGAAAGTTGGATTTACAAGAGGTTTGCATGTTTGGAGAATTAACTGGCCCGCGAGGCAACGAGGTACGCACGCAGTAGTCGGAGTAGCCACAGCGGAGGCGTCGCTCCACTCGGTCGGATATACGGCTTTAGTTGGCTCGGACTTGGAATCTTGGGGTTGGGATTTGGGTCGGAATAGACTTTATCACGATGGGAAAAACAGACCAGCTTCGACGATGGCTCCTACTTATCCGTGTTTTTTGGAGCCAGATGAGTCATTCGTGTTGCCGGATTCGCTTACGGTGATTTTGGACATGGACGAAGGCACGCTAAGCTTTATGGTGGACGGACAGTATCTGGGCGTGGCGTTCAGAGGGCTAAAGGGGAAGAGGCTGTACCCCATCGTGAGCGCCGTTTGGGGGCACTGCGAGGTCACCATGCGCTACATCAACGGACTGGATCGTAAGTAACAAACGCACTAAAAACACATCTATTGATAGAAATCTTAGTTATATTTCTATTTTACATTTCATAATCTTTAGCTAACTGTGTGCCCAGAAACGCGTAAAGCATGTTCAAATCAAATATAGCTTTAACTGATTCGTAATTACAAAAACATTGGATACGATGTCACATTTATTTATGTTATGTTTTGGTGTTTTGGTTCAGTTATCCAATCAGAAAGCAGAATGAGCCTCACATGACTGTCCGATTTGGGTTGCCAGTTTCAATGCTGAAATTGAGCTGGTTTATCATTACGTTTTCTTCAAGAATTGGTGCTACTCCATCTTTTGGTATTCTATATTGCAATGTGACATTTTAGCCCAGTTTTGTTGAAAATATTTGACAATAGTTTACCAGTTTAGAAAATCCGTTACCACCAAATACCACAGTCAAGTCAGATCTGTGGAGATGCGAACTTGCTCACAGTAAGAATGCGTGTTTTTTCAAGGTATTAAAAAAAAATGAAAAAATGCAAGATGGATAAATTTTATGTGATACTGTGGAACATTCTGACAAATAACATGTCCATGGCGACAAGCAGGTGGCGTACCGCTCACCAGAAAAGCTACACTGTGTACCTTTTAAGTGTTCCAGTAATGAAGACAATATAAGCAAGTTTCAGTTTACCGACTTGTGTTCCAAAATGAAACGCCCCGCACGTTTTACTGTTGCCTTTCCCCAAACCTCTGTCTGTGCACGTCTACAAGGCTCATGTGTGAGACGGCTGCGTGTTTACCAGGGGAAGTCTAAACCTGCTTTGTGACTATTTTCAGATTTCAATTATCGCAGTGGAGTCGTGGCTCTCAAAGTGAAATTCTTCCTGTCTGCAGCACTTTGAAGTTTATGCAATCTCACTCCATTCTTGTCCTCAAGTCCCCACCACAGACTGCATGTTTCTGCCTGTTTTTCTTCTCACACAACAACTGAACAAGTTTAGAAAGATATAATTGCTCATTTTTGATAAACATTGCTGGGGAAAGAAAGGGATTGGAAAAAAAGAAAAAAAAAATGAAATGAAAGGAAAAAAATTGAACGTCACTTTTTCCTCTTTAATTTCATGCCGTTTCTCTTATTTATTTTTTTCTGTTTTATTACTTATCTAACCACACTCACGTCCACACACACTTACACTTACTGGCCTAACTGCAGGATGTAGAGATTGAACAAAAGGGGTCCCGGGATTGACCCCTGGGGCACCCCTCAGGTCAGGGCCATGTGATCTGAAAACAGCTTCCAATTTCAACAAAGTACTCCCTGTCTTCTAGATAGGACTTGAACTAGTTTAGTGCCGTACCAGTGAGGCCCACCCAGTCCTCTAGTCTCTGTAAGAGGATCCCATGATGCACAGTGTCAAAGGCAGCACTCAGATCTAACAGGATCAAGACTGAGACTTTGCCTGCATCAGTGTTAAGGCGGATGTCATTTGTCACCTTGAAGAGCTGTCTCTGTGCTGTGGTGGGGTCTGAAACCAGACTGGAAAACATCAAAGGAGTTGTTCATTTGGAGAAAATTAATAAACTGTTGGTGAACAACTTTTTCAAGGACTACGTCTAAAAATGGCAGATTTGAGATGGGCTGGTAATTGTTCAGTATTGTAGCATCAAGACTGCTCTTCTTTAGGAGAGGCTTGCTAACCGCAGTTTTCAAAGCTCGTGGGAATGTTCCAGATTGAAGTGACATGTTAACTCTGCAAGTGAGTGGTGACAGCAAACTATTGAGCACAGACTTTAGAAATCTAGTGGGTAACACATCCAGGCAGCATGTAGATGAACTGGTGACGATGTCTTGGACAGTTTTGTCAGTTACAGGTGCAAAGTGAGTCAGCTCTAAGTGTCTAGGTGGCTTCAGGGTTGTTATTTGTGTTGTGGAATTGATGGCATTTGTGAAGCCCTGAACCTTGTCATTAAAAAATACCCATTAAACTCATCGCACTTAGATGTGGAAATTAGCTCTCACTGCAGCGAAGCTCGAGGGTTTGCTAATCAGTTTACTGTTGCAAATAGGACACGAGAGTTGTTACTGCAACTTGCAGTAATTTCAGAAAAATACCTCTGCCTTGTTTTACATAAACTGTGGCTGTACACATGCATCTTTTCTCTGTAAATCTCATAATGAAGCTGGAGCTTTGACTTGCTCCATTCCCGCTCGGCCCTCCGACACTCCTTTTTGTGCCCAGCCCGACTCATCATTCCTCCATGGTGCTTTCTGCTTATCTTTAACCATTTTAACCTTCACCGGGGCAATGGTGTCTAGAATATTCAAAACATTCGAAGTCACAGAGTTCAACAAATCATCAACATAACAACATGAGGCATTTCCATAAACAGTGGACCTGTCTTATCATTTATGTGTCTCCTTCGAACAACTGCAGGACCAGCTGGTCCTGCAGGTTGGCAGGTTCCCATGGAGACAGTTATTTGTTCCGCAGAAGTCATCATCATGATAATAAGTGCAGATTTGTTAATTTTTCTATTTGTGACCATTTGAATCAAAATTGTGATTTGAGGTCGAGTTAAACCACAAGATTACAGGCACCTGCATGAGTCTGTACAGTTAAAAGCAAAATTGGGAACATTCTCCGTGGAGGCAGATAAGTGTAATGTCATGGGCAGTATTCCTGACAAAGCAATAGGCCTAACATTTCCATGGAAACGAGCATGTTGTTTCCTCCACCAGGCAAAAAGAAATCATGTTTTCTATATTTTTAATACATTATGAATTATTCGATGTATTGCACACCTCTTTTTACTACCTTCTGTGTAGTACATGCCTGAAAATTCACATATTTGTATTTCTCAGTGTGGGAATATTTATTTAGAGCCAAGCTGAGTTACTTGCAGGCAGCGTGACACTAATTAGCACTGAGTCTATGGCTTTGTGTTACTTGCTGTCTCCAAGCCACAGGTAAAACTGGTGCCTGTAATTATTACAAACTCCATACTTTCTCTAAGGTGCTGACATACAGTTCCAACACATTTTAATTACTCATTTACATAAGTTTAATGACTCATTTTCTTGATAAATGTATTCAAAAATGCAGTTACTTCTAATGAGGAAAACACTATAATGACACAGGTAGGGTGGATAACAGATGGCCATTTCATTGTTGCGCTTCTTGCAGGAGAACGGGAAGTTTTCAATGTGTTTGAAACCAAAAAAATATATATATATTTATAGTTAGTTTTGATCAGGTTTGAAAAAGAACAAGTTGTGATGGCAAGATTGGATCAGAACATTTCCAAGTCCTAGGTTCAGACCTGGTTTAGTCTTAGATTCAGACCGGATTTGGTCCTAGGTTTAGTCCTAGGTTCAGACCTGGTTTAGTCCTAGGTTCAGACCTGGTTCAGTCCTAGGTTCAGACCTGGTTTAGTCCCAGGTTCAGTCCTAGGTTCAGACCGTGTTTAGTCCCAGGTTCAGTCCTAGGTTCAGACCTGGTTCAGTCCCAGGTTCAGACTGTGTTTAGTCCCAGGTTCAGTCCTAGGTTCAGACTGGGTTTAGACCTAGGTTCATTCCTAGTTTCAGACCTGGTTTAGTCCTAGGTTCAGACCTAGGTTCAGACTAGGGCTGTAGCTATTGATTATTTTAGTAATGGAGTTATCGATTGATTATTTACTTTGATTAATCGAGTAAACAAATGTTTTTTTCTGCTTAAAATACCACATTTATTCTTAATTGCACATCAGTTTGTCCAAAACAGAAACATTTAACTTCTATGATGGGCCGGATCAAAATGTCCCTTGAATCTTTATTACCACTTTACTCGCTCACAGACTGTATTGTAAACAGGCCACACTAACGTGAACTACAGTTACTGTTTCTGCGAATTACTTTAATAGAAAATACAGTTTTATGTCCCATCACTTCAGCTCAGAGTTGAACATCGACATGTGTTTTTCCTGTCTTGTTGTGCAGCGTTAGCTCTGTGTGTCGTTCACTTTAGCCTTTGTGTCTTCTCCTCTCGTTGCGGTCTTTTATCGAACTGGTTTGTTTTCACCTTCGCGGTCCTTAATCGTTTCAGTCCTAGTTCAGACCTGTAATAAAAAGATGGACATTAATGAACGTTGTAACGCACCAGATTTGGCCACATATTGCTGTAATTCTTCTCCATAGGACTGGTTATAATCTGTTTCTGATTTCTTTTTTTTTTTTTTTTTTGAGCAGTTTGTTTGATAAAATGACAAATGCTTATTTCTGTCCCTCAGTATGTTCTCTGAATTAATGTCACGTTGCCAGTTTGGACCAGAAATACTCGATGATTCACTCAAGATTTCTTATTATTCATTTCTTCATGTGGAACAATGCTTCCTGCCGCGAGTGGGAGTCTGAGGAGCTGAATGCATTAAAGGGCTCATCCATGTTATAATGTCGTTTCCTCATCAAAAACATACCTGGACTTGTTTCGTTTCATTCACACACGTTTAACACACAAATCCTGCATATTTAGGCTGTGTTCTTTTCTCAATCAGAAAACGCTCTTTCCCACCTTGTGATGTCATGTGGTAATACATTGGCGTATGAGTGTGTGAGTGAATGGGCGAGCGGTTCCTTGATGTAAAGTACTTTGAGTGCTATATAAAAATGTGACCATGTACCATTACAAAAATAGTTTGAACTCGGCTAAACCGCACGCTTTTACTGACGGAGGATTAGCTGCAGACGTGGGAAAGCCCCAAGCTGATTATTAACACTCAGAAATGACTGAATCTCCATTAAAATTCGATTAACTACACGGTCCAAGCTAAAACCATCTCATCCCACTTAGAAAACCCTCTATTTACGCATATTTCAGCCTTATGTGAGCTGGCATGTAGACAGGAGTCCTCTGGTGGGCTGTGGGTGGGTATAATTGGTGACCAGTCTGAACCTCGGGCTTTGGTTAAGATGCAAATGAACAGCGTCCCTTATTCCCTGTCCCCAGCCCCGACTGAGCCGACACCTGAGCTCTGACCCAGAATACATGAAAAAATAATGCAGAGGAGTTCTCTCTCAGCGTGTGGTTGGCTGGAGACGAGGGTTTTTCTTACGATTATGACTACAGTAGCTAGTTTTGTCTAATAAAAAATAAATGAAATTGACACTAGGGCTGCGTCGATTAAAGGCGCTGTGCCTGATTTTTCCCGTCTTAAAAACATGAAAAACAGAACTACCGTATTTTCCGGACTATATAAGTCGCACTTTTTTTCATAGTTTGGCCGGGGGTGCGACTTATACTCGGATGCAATTTATATGTGAAATGTGTTTTTTTTTCTTCATTATTATGCGTTTTTTGTCTGGTGCGACTTATACTCCAGTGCGACTTATACTCCGGAAAATACGGTCGTTCGTTTTAAACGGTTTGCAGTGGTCCAAAGTTATTCCTCACTTACCTTACGCATTCAGAGCACCCTAATTATTCACTGCCATGAGTTTATAAGCACTTTTCAGAACTTTCAGAGACCAGAGCGGAGTTTTGCCGTGACTGTAAAGCTAACAGCCATGCTAACGCGCATTTCCTGATTCTCGGACAGTAAAATGCTTTATACCTAGATGCAGACAGCACTCAGCAGACCTATTTTGACCTCATGAGCTGCTTATACAATATATCTGTACTGGGGCCAATAAATCAAAATGACAAAAAATTGCTTTTCGTCGTATTAAACCTGATTTAGAAATATTCTCCTTGTAGAATCCTTCAGTTGTCACATTCATTACAAACACTTGTGTGAAATACTTTTACCTTTTACTCTAAAAGTACATTTTTAAACAGATACTCGAATACTTTAAGTAGATTTTTTTATGTGATACTTTTACATTTACTTGAGTAACTTTTCACCTCTGCATCTGTACTTTTACTTAAATAACAAACTGAGTACTTCACCCACCACTATGTGCTTTCCTATAAGAGGTTTGATCAAATGGAAAACGACGGAACAATGACGCATGTTTATTCTTTATTCCTAAATTCTGACCATTTATCTCCCAGATGATTCTTTAGCTGAAATAGTGTAGTATTTGGGTCAGAGTGGTCTGTGTGTTTGCAGGTGTCGTGCTTTGTGCTTATGTTGCTGCTTTTTAGCCCAGTTCTGTACAGTGTATTATGAAGCGTTTGTGTTGGGTAAATAGATTGGATTGGGGTAATATTTTGTAAGGTTTGGCGATACACAACATTAAATGCGTGTACCATTTAATCTATGGGTGGAAAAACTAAATGTCTGGTTCTTCAACGTTTAAAGGTCCCATATTACGCAAAATGGATTCTACTGAGCTGTAAACCATGTTATAATGATGTTACCTCCTCAAAAACACACCTGGAGTTGTTTTGTTTCATTCACACATGTTTGAGTAACACTTTATTATTAGTCTACATCTCCAAAGCTCAAAATGCTCTGTTCCACCTTGTGATGTCATGAAGTACAAATTTTCAAGTCATCAGCCACCGTTTACCATTTGTTCAGTAGAGATTGACGACTCCAGGGTTCCAAATGTGTACGGAGTTTAAAAACACAGTGGAGCACTTCCTGTATTACCACATGACATCACAAGTTGGAACAGAGTGTTTTCAGTTTGAGAGAAGAACCCAGCCTAAATACGCAGGGTTTGTGTGTTAAATATGTGTGAATGAAACAAAACACAACTCCAGGTCTGTTTGTGACGAGGAAACAACATTATAACTATTATAACTATAGAAATGGAGGAATATGGGCCTTTTTAACGTTTATTTTCCTTTTGATAATGTATGAAAATGCTACGTGCAATTCCCATTTTTCAAATCTGAAAATACTCGGATGTGCTTAAGTGATTTGATGCTGCTTTTATATTATTATTTCCCCCATGTGTGAAGAGGGACCTCATTAGACCTGTCAGGACAACAAAATTTAAAGTGAAATATACTGCTGAAGTAAATATAAACGAGAAACGATAATATTGAAACTAGTTTATGCCACTGACACGATAACGCAAAATGATCCCCCCAAAACTGTTCCAAATGTCTAATATAGTTTGAACAACACGAACTGCAGTGAATAAAAAGCAGAATGAAACACTTTTACACAATTTTGAAGCTGTAATGAATCCTAGAAGTTATTTATTAAATCCTCTACAGCTCAAATCTCATCGTAGAACAGAAAAATTGCAAAAAGTTACGTACTGGCACTAAAAAAAGTACCGTGATAAATACTGACCCACAAAAATGTTCAGTTTCATCTAACATATATGGAACGTTCCACTGGGAGGAGGCCCCGGGGAAGACCCAGGACACGCTGGAGGGACTGTGTCTCTCGGCTGGCCTGGTGACGCCTTGGGGTCCCGCTGGAGGAGCTGGAGGAAGTGTCTGGGGGGTGGGAAGTCTGGGAGTCCCTGCTTAGACCGCTGCCCTCACGACCCTGCCCCAGATTAACGGAAGAAAATGGATGGATATAAGGAACGATAAGTCAATGTAGTGATTATCAAGACAGGTCCAGACATCATCATTCTACACAAAAGAGGCACTTGTTTTTAGGGATGGGACGATAAACAATAATATCATTTATCATGATAAAAGGATTGACAATAATCGTTCGTGGGACATTTTATATAATCGTGATAATCAGCAACAAAGATAATCGCCATTATACCACCAGAATGTGCAGAAAAAAACGAGTCGACGGGACGACAAAGTGGTCTGTTGTCCGGGGCCCAGAATTGGACGCTC
>KN482997.1:64642-78227 GCA_000787095.1 Periophthalmodon schlosseri | reverse complement strand
CTGCTCAAAGAGCAGAAGAAGAAGAAACTTTTAACAAAAAAAAAAAATCAAATTTCTTCCTTAAAAGTCTGAACTCTGCCCCAAACCACATTCTCTTACAGACAGAGGACTGGCTGTAGACCTCTCGATTCAAAAACCCCAATCATATCACTGAATTTGCTTCTTTTACAAACTTGCACTCATTTTAATTGCTAACTTTTCTCTGTGCCTGCCACCATAATGTCTAAACACTATTTGTTGTGTTTGTCCACATGTATAGTTTTAGTGATATTTATGTGACAGGGAGCAGTGGCTGTATCCATTTGTATGAAAAGAAGTGACATTATTTGTGGACCGTTTGTAGCCAGCCATCCTGAGACTGCTGTCTGGAGGAGGGAGCACTGATGTGATTACCAGGATCGCAGCCACAACAAATACCAAACAGGAAGTCCAATAGTCCTGGACAGTTTTGTTGCGACAATAGTGATTTGTTCTAAAGGTCAAATGATTGCAGCCCCAATAGTTACATTTTCTTGACGTGTCTGTACTATCTACATTAGTATTTCATTACATTATTCTGATTATTGTGATTCCGATGATTGAGTGACAGCTTTCCTGTAACAATCTGGGACATTGTAGATTTACCAGAAAAGATGAACAATATACTGGCATTTTCTTTTGGGTTGTAACCTCTGAATTCTTGGTTTCTCTATTCTTATGTCTTTATAACCATCAGTATAATCAGCATGCAAACTTAGACAGTAAACTACAGCTAAAAGACACCTACACCTGAACCTTAACCTACAGCTCTATAGGACAGGTTTTTGACAGCTGCTCACATCACTGTGTGTGGCTGAAGTGGCCCCTGCAGAGATGAGTGGATGTAGCAGCATCATTCTGAGAGCTGGCTTTGCACTCTTTGTTTAAGACCAACCAACTGTTATGTAACAGAGGAGAGGATGAAGAGCCTTCTGATCATATGTCATTTTATAGCCCTAATAAACCCATACTATAGAAGTATTCAGTCATAGCATCTAGAGGATCAGTGAAAGTGCCTGACATGAGTGGCTTAAAGCCCAAGCCCAAGTGACAAGACTCCATGATGAGCTTTAGAGCTTCCAGTATAGAAGACACACTCAGTTTAATCCTGCCCTTTATCAAGATAGACACTTATGTTTGCAGTACCAGGCTCAGCGTAGCACAGCCCCCTTACAAATCTCATATAAACAAGTGAGAACAGATACGTTTCATGCTTCAAGTTACACTAACTGAAGCAAGCTATATACTCACAAACTGTCAGGTGTAAGCTTAATCCACATTTGTAGCTTTGAAGCCTCTTATTCCTAAACAGTACAAAAATCCATGTGTGAAATGTTCTGGTGAAAATGTATTGAAATTGAAAAAGTAATGGAAATATGAACTATATAGATTGAAAGAGTAGCAAGCATCCAGTTTAGCAAATTTGCTTCTTGTAGGAATCATTGTTATGTAGAAAGCAGTGAACCTCTAGGCCTTTCAACAGCCTTGAAGGTTAATGCACACTTATTCAGTCAAAGTTTGCCTGCGTAGATTTGTTCTGTGTTCCATGAGCTATACTTTAAAGTTTAAACCTATTGACAGTTGAACAAATACTGTTTCTGTGGTAGAAGATGTTGTGAAAGCAGTCCTTCTTCTAAACTAAAACAATAGGAAGCTGACAGTCATGAATATGCCGGTGATGTGTCCCGCCGCGCAAGTATGGATACTGTCCTGCTGTGACGGCCACAGGGGAGCGCTCACCGAGCTCTCATTAGGGTCCATCACAAACCTACCTCTGCACAGTGGCCTGCAGACCAGTCTCAACTAATCACTGCCATACACTGTACACAGGGTTATAGGCATCTCCAGTGCCACGTGTCCCTGTGGCTCTTGGCGCTTTATAAATGCTAATAATGTATTTAAGATAAGGACGTCAGGTAAATGGCTCGTGCATCATGGTGAGTGCGAGGTCGGTCATGTTTACACTCACAGCCAATCTGTTCTGTCCTGGGAGATTGATTGAGAAAAGGTCATGATTGATACTTATGGGAAATATGCAAATAAGAATCACACTGAAGGCTTAGATATAGATTTTTTTTCTGGAGTCAGTCCATTACGTGCTGCTCATGATGGTTGACGGAGCCCTTATACATCTATTCAATTTTCTGCACCAGCAGCCCATACATTATTACACTATCACACAAGTTTGATTTCTTTTAGCTAAGCCACATCTCTTCTCCCCTTCCACTTTGAGTACATGGCTTATATAACTCCATCCTGTGCTCTGAAGGCGGTACAGCCTGCTGTTGTGAGCACTCACAACTTCAAACAGGACTAATATTTAATAATTCATCTGGTTGTATGGCTGTGTCTTTTGCCCTAGCAACATGGACTCCTCTGATAGTTTTTCCTGGTATAAAGGTTGTTATTGGGAAGTACAAGTGCTTAAATATTAAAGATGCTAAAGTTCTACTGTACTAAGACAGATGGAAAAGAAAAGTCACAGTTGAAACATTGAACCATAGGATTTAGCAATGAAGTAAACTTTTTCAACACTGAACATTATTTCTCATGTATAGTAAGAAATGGCTAGAAATGTGTACATCTGCAGGTGCATTTGGCATGACTGAATTTTAACTGAATTTCTAAATAAGGCCATAAGGTGGTGCTATGGTCCTAAATTGGAATCACTGCTATTGATAGAAATCCCATATACTACAGAGATCCCTGCTACATTCTCTCTTTGCCAATGTGCAATTCATAGTATTTGTGTATTTTCTGAAAGTACTACAGGGATCAAGGACTACAGAAGGACGCCTATTTCCCCACCTTCTCCAGCCGAGCCTGTAATAAGATTCGCCCTCACTGCTTAGCATTCCCCCTGTCGTGTGCTCAGACCCAGGTTATCTTCAGTTTGCACTAGTGAGTCAACCAGCCTTTGCAATAGATTTAGATTAGGTTGTGACAGCCGCTGGAGCTATAGGCCTATATGCTTAAATGTGACTACTGGAGTTAAACGCGAACTATCATGCATACAGATCAAAAACACACAGCAAGAAGTCTGCCTTGTGTGTAGTAGTATTTTAAGTGGTTTTAAACACGGCAAGCTCATTATTAGCAGAAAGATAGATTTATGATGTGTCTTATTCTATAGCCTAAAGTCACGTGGTTAAAAATGCTCCAGAATGTACAAGGGAAAATATTGTGACATGTTTTTAGCTTCTAGGGACATTAGATTACCTCAATTAAAATGTTAATAGCCTTTTCTGCACCATGGCCCTATAGCGAAGTTGATGACCCATGGAAAAACCCACCGGCAAAAAACTTTGTTTTGTAGAAATAAGAAGACAAACTTGAAATTGATGAACAGTCCCTCCCATGAGAATCTTTAACAAAAATGTTTATAGAATAATTTATTTTTTAAATATCTGCTTGCTGCCATGGGTGTCTTTTTCATATTTGATTCCCACTCTCCAATGAAAGATTCCATATTCTCCTTACATCAAGGATTCTGTACAAAGTGGGTCATGGGATGTTAAATATAGTTTCACTCATTGGCCCAAAACAGTCTTCAGATTATGAGCACATATAGGATTTGGTAAAGAAAATTCAAACGCAGCTGTCCTCTAAAAAACTGCCAGATAAGAATTTGGCTGTGGTCAAAGTGAGTGACCACTATCACAAACAATCAAAGTGCTTCAAACTCCACACAGAAAGTTCCCATCTAGTCCAGGAATTGAACCCAGGACCTTCTAGTTGTGACGCTTTACAGTTTGACACAACTTTATATATTGTAATGATTAATGCTCTTACATAATATTCATGCAGCCTGTTTATTATTCATAGTGTTTTGATCACGTAATAATTTTCAATATTGGTCTAGGCCGGAACTACCTGAAAGATTGTAGCTATTAATCATTGTAGGGACACCCTTTATTACCGTCAAGCCGAGCCAAGCAGTGACCCACGCGAGTCAGCACATATCGATGGAGGTCTATTTAAATACTTGAATTATTAATGAAGCGCACTGTGCCTATAAGCCCTGTGACTGGGGATTTCCTGTGTCTCACTTAAAAGAATATGGGCCAGGCCTTTGTACAGCAGAGGCCTGAAACTCTGGGTAATTAGAGGATGCTGCCTTGTGTTCTCTTCGTCCAGGAAAGACCAGAGGCAGGAAAAAGAAAAAGCCATGGGTGGGAACAAGCAATTAAAATGACTGTATTTTGTATTTGTGTAAAAATGTATAGTGTCTGTAAAGATGTATGCAATTGCTGAGAATTTTAGTGTGGGCATTTCATTACTCATTGAAAATGCACTCAGTGATGGAATCCATGAGCAAAAGCAGAAGTTGAAGATTTTTTGACACATTTCTGTCAAATGGCAGAAATGTGTCAAAAGGGCACCTGTGGCTTCAGATGTACTTTTACACACTGTGGGAGGAATACTGGTTAGTACTGGTTGGGAGACTGTTGGGAATATCAATCGCAGTAGTGGGATTGCAGTGCCTTTTGTTGTGTCTTTGGGCAAAACACTTCCAAGCGTCTCCAGTGTTGAAGTATTGGTGTATGAATGAGAGTGTGTTTGTGAGAGCAAATGTGAGACATTGGATGGAATATTTTCATTAACTGGCACTGTGCAAACAAATTACAGAAATAATAACAATATAATTATTTATTTTATTCTTGACCATGTAGCAGTATTTTTACATCTGTACAATTTTGGCTCCACCTTCCACCTCTAGTATTTTCTACTTTAGGCTCATCCTACTCTGCAGCCATGGTGCCATCTTTTGCCCGTGGTGAGTAAATTTAGAAAACCGCTGGAGTGTGGAGAGTTCTTCTTCGAGGATGAATAGTTTGCAGACAACACACACATTGCGGCCAGCCAGTTTTTGTAATGGAACAAGCCTCCATGCTGGGGTAACATGAGGATGCAGGCGACTGGGACTGCCATTCATCCGTGCTGGCTAGCGTCCCGGAGAGAGACAGAGAGAGGGAGCGAGAGGGTGACAGTGGATGAAAAGTGCTGGCTTGGCTCTGTGTGCTTTGGGGAGCAGAGGAAATGTTTGGTTAGCGGCTATAGATCTTTCCTTTGACCAAATGATGAAAAACAACCACTTTCTTTACTTTTATTGTAAAACACACCTTGGTAATACGCCAGTGAAGGATAATGCTTAAAATTGAAAATCAAAACTCAATTTCCATAATCACATCTGCACTTATTGTATTTACTAAGTCCCTATTTTCCCCTTGGAATGATTTATACACATCCTGCCAGTCAACTGTCACTTTTCCCATTCAGAGACATGTGGCGTGGTGGGTACGTGCACAGTGAGGGGACTTTGGTGCAAAGGCATCTGAAATGGCTCCAGATTTTGTGGCCCTTTGACAGTGTTCATAGGACATCCATAATGCATGTGCCAGGCCTATAGTTGAACCGTCTCCGTCCAACTTTTGAGCACTTTAAAGCCAACTTTTTTCCCTAGAGGATTTTATTTTTTGACCCCAGAATAAAGCCCTTTAAACTACTGGCTTATCACTTCTTTTGTTAGCCCAGCACTCACACACTGAACATAACCGTTGACCTTTTAAAGCAAATGCTGATTGAAGGAAGGTGATCATTTTGTTCTCATGTACCACAAAAACAAAATGCATTACATGAATGGATCTAAGTTATTATAATCTTTTCTATACTCAGCATTCAAGAAGGTTCCTATAGTTAGTGTCCGGAATAAGCCATTTTCTGGTCTTGCACTTGTAAATTATAACATAGCACCTTTACAACCAGACCATTAGAACCCACATTAGGCAATAATTGAACAATTTGTCCTTTGCACTGTGTAATTTTTCTGGTGGAGGGTCTACTACCTGCTTGTGTCGATGGTGATGTTCTTGCTCTGTCTGGAATGTTCCACAGTATCTTATTAAACTGACAGGTGTAAGTTTGGGGTGGTAGAGGTCAGGATCAGTATCTAAATTGATCCACCACTAGTATTAAGCAGGTGATTATAATATTCTGGCTGATCTCTGTCTATTTGATTATGCTTTTTGCCTCAATTGAAATAACTGTGATCTGAACTGTATCTGGTTCTTGCCTCGTGCCATTTGGGCTGCGAGATGAACAGGCAGATCTTCATGGGAGAGTGGCGAGGGGTGAGCGAGGTGGGGAGGTGTGGGGGAACTGGGAGAGAGAGAGAGAGAGAGCAAGATGGGGTTTGTCAGAAGCAGGAGAGAAAGGAGCAACAGACTGTGTGGAGGAAGATGGCTTGTCTCTGGCGCGGAACAGAGTGTTGGACAGTAGATAGCAGCTTTTAGCCAATGGACTGCACAACTTGTGTTACATATGGTCACTATCACAGTAGGGGGATTTTCAGTTAATGGGAGCATTGTTATTTGCCATAGATTGAAAACGTTTGGAGTGTTGAATGTAGAGCTGGGTGATATTGACAAAATTGAAAAAAGAAATCGTTTTGGCCCTTTTAGATTGCACTAATCAGATAATATTTTTGCAATCCAACAGAAAAAATGTGCTAAAATGTGTCTGTAACTGTCTGTTTGGGTTCAAGCAGCACACACATACTGAATGGACATAATTATACAAACATGTCATCATAAGATATCACCACATATTGGGAGATTACACATCAATGATTTGATATTCTAATTTTGCAAAGCCTCAAAACAAAAAAAAAAGGACAATATACCACCTCTTAATGTTGCCGTTTATTAAAGGTGCACTAACTTTTCTGCTCGTCTTCATGGAGGTACATTGCCTAGAATGTTCCACAGTATGGCATTAAACTCATCTCCATGATAAACAGGTGATGCCAACTGCGCAAGCTGAAGTCACAAGTCAGATCTGTGGAGTGGAGAGCACACAGTAAGAATATTTTTATCAATAAAAACACTTGTAAGTGAATAAATACAAGACAGATAAGTTTAATGCCCTACTGTAGATCATCCTAGGCAAACCAATAACTTCTCCATTGAAGCAAGTAGGTGGCATACCCCCCACTGGATTATTTACATATAATGCACCTTTAGATGTGAGATGTGTTTTGGTATTATGTTATTTATTTATTTTTCTAATAAAGTGGGAGCCTTCTATTTCTTTAACATGGCTCTAAAGCTTTGTCCCTTTTAAAATACACATCCTGGCTCAAATTAGCAACTAGATGGACTTTTGTTGACAGTCTGTTTTTCCACTTAGATGTTTCTCCTCCAGCTCAATCCTTTGCATTATTCAGAGGGCTTCCCTGTTCCCCAAGGCTCTCCACTCAATGAGACACCAGCAGAACACTTCATTTCAATCCAATGGCAGGTTTCTAATGGGGCAAGGCAGTGCAAGCAAAGAGCAGTTATTTGTTATTTCAAAAATATACAGAGGCAGTGATTAGACCAGACAGCCATTCTGACTGAACTCTTCTTTGTGGGGGAGTAAGTGATGTATTAAAGGCACCCCACTCTTTTAAGTTTCTCTGACAGTAGTCACTCAGGAAGGACGCTGCTGAATAATGGATGAATAAAAGCATTGTATCTTGTCTTGTTGTCTCGAGAGATTTCAGATAAACTGATACTGCGTGAATTGAATAAGTCAGAGTGTGCTGAAAAGAACTGCATATTTTTGTCAAAATGTTAAGATTGTTTGGTGTCTGATTTTTTTGACATTTAAAGGCTCTGAACCTGATTTTCTTTAGTTTAGTCCATTTTAAACTGTAACCAGTGGTCCAAACTCATTCTTCATTTTTTAATGCTATCTATCCTAACATACCATTTCTTCCCCACAGTGAACATGTTTCACAACTTTCACGGGGCAGAGTGGAGTTTCTGTGTTATGACATTGCTTACAACAACTAACCTGCTAATTTAAAACTATAGAAAATACCATATACCATTGACATCGTTTTGCTAGTATAACTTCTATTTGTGTCAAATACATTATGCTTTGACTGCCCTGCGTGTCTTGGCTAAGCAGTGTATTTGCACACTGAGTAACTAGAGTGAGATCAGATAACCCGCTGCTACATGTTAACAAGCATGATCCTTGTGTTAGCATGATCCCTGCTAATATCCAAGTAGGCAAATACTCATCAGATTTATCTGGCAACACCACTTTTTCACTTAGCAATTTTGACAGATTATCACCCCAATCACAGTTGGGGATTAAAGATTTTTACAACTAAATTTTCCAACTTTATGTATGATGTATTGTGCAACATAATCATAGATTATAATCATAATCCATGTGCTAACGCTTGGGTATTCCTGTTTTGCACATGGCCAGCTGTTTTTGCCACTGCACATTTTTCTTTTTAAAACACACCATGGGAATCCATATGTATTAAAGTCACCGTTCCACACTGGCCCAAGCCAATTACCCATAGCTGCAAATAGTTTTAATTTTCTTCACATAACGCTGACAAATGACTTCTAATCTGTTTTTCAGCCACAGTGCCAGGGTTAAAGATGGAGGAGAGGTGATTTTGCCTCCAAAATGACACTGCCATTGGAATTATTGATGCGCAATGCAGCAGAGTGAGACCGAAACACTCAACAATTGACTTTGGTCAGTTTTAATATTTGGATGCAAGGTTTACCCTCTCTGTCATATGGTGCCATAACAGGATGTTTTACTAGCTTCATAACTTAACAGTGTGTTTACAAAAATGTCGGTTATTATTAAAAAATAACACTTGATGGTTATTAAAATATCTTCAAGGATATTAACAAATAGCAACCTCCATGAATACTTTTTTTTTACATTTATACAGGCTAAAAACACAATACAACAACGACTTTATGTAAGAACGATCTCGTGTCCAAGCCAGATGTTTAAGATAGTATGTTACATGTACATGTACATGTTACATGTTTGTTAATACATTCATTTGTTTCAAGGCAGAAATATCTTTCCATATCGTGTAGTTCACCAATTATCATTAAGGGTCGTGATCTGTAGACTAAACTGTAATGACTTAACAGTTGCAGGTCAGAGAGTCTCACAAATTGTTACCCTTGTGAGGGATTCAGGGTCTGCAGTGCTCTGTAATCAGTGTTGTTCAGAATACATGCATTAGTCACTAAAATTGTGTTGACTTCATTAATTGCAGAACTGGATTCCTATAATACCTTAATATCTTCAGTGTAATAATTGCCTGTTACTTTTTGCACTTGCTGCTATGTGAGTCCATTGTCCTCTACACTCTTTTAGGACACAATCATAACCCTGACAGAAAATTCTGTCACCATTACGCCTGCCCTTCCCCAAGGTGTGTTTTCAGATTACGCTGAGGCGTATCACAAAAATGCACCAACACAACCTGCAGAAGCCTTTAAGATGTACTATATTCTCAGACTATCCCAAAGAGCATATGGATCCATGTGCACTTTAACAGGCTATTTATCTAATCTCACAACCTTTAACTTTCTCATATTCAATGAATATTGTATTTAAGGATCTCATTTGGTGTGTTCTATCTGGTAGGTGGTAATACAAAATTTCTGAATATATGAATTGCAAGATTTTGTATTGTCAAATAAGAAAATCTTTAAGCTACAAATGCAGCTGATTAAAAAAAACAAAATATATTGTATCTGCACAAAAGAGGAAATAGACTATTATGTAAGGGGTGGCCAGGGAGTGTCAAAGCTTTATGCAGGGGGGTCCTTCAAAATGAACATGCTGTCGTTCATTATCATTCTTTTAAGCCATTTAATCGCACATGCAGTCACTAATTAATTCAATTTCAATGTTTCAAAAATTGTATTTTATAGTGAGCATGGCAGAGACTCTGTGTATATCAGCACAGGGGGGAGATTTTGCTGAAAACAGATGTGATTTACTGTATTTTAGTGGGTTTTTAAGGTGAATTACTGCATTTGGCCTGGGCTGTTCAATATACTATTTGCCCACTATGTCTCATTATCAGTGCCCGATACAGGTTTATAATGTAGTTTTGTGTTCATGAGATGATCAGCAAATATCTGCAAACAATATGCTTCCATTTCTTATGATGCAATTTATTTTTAACATCAGCTACACAATCTGTTCTGTATGCCCAAAATCTCTGTGCCCATTTTGGACCCTCATCCACAGTTTGAGAACCATGTTCTTAACGAGCTGTCACCTGCACTTGAACTGCTTCAACTAGTAGCCTAGATGAAACGTTTCAGTGCTATAACACTAACAATAATATTACATACACAGTACTGGAGTCAGTTGCCATTGCACCAATAAACAGCACACAATTACAATGTGCCAAACACAAACGATTGTGCCCATTTAATCAACAGACTGAATGCTTATCTCCAGGCCAGACGTATACCACTAACTCTATAGCCAGTGACCACAATACTGTCCACAAAGCTCCGCTCTGATCAAGGCTGGCCAGCACGTGCATAATGAAGCAATAGAAAGATGCATGACTGAACAGAAGTGTTCAGCACCAAACAAGCCTAATGTTTCCTTCTGTCACTCACTGCGCAGGGTAAACACTAAAATAACCATTTAAAACCAACATGCATTACAGATCCCAGCTCTAAAATAAAATTAACGGCACAAATGCAAAAGCCACCATACCTGAACCGTGACATAAGAATCAAATAAAGACTCACCACATTGTTCACTCTCTCCTGTCGTGCTGTCATCGTAGATAAATTCATGTTGCCGTCCTCTCCTTACTGTATTATCCAATGATTGTTGCGTTAGTCTCATTATAAAACGATAACACTCTTTTGACGTTGGTTAATCCTAAACAGACAGTCCAACTTCTTCACTCCGTTCCGATAATCACCGTGTTTAATTTACATTTCAAAAGGAGAAAAGAAAACTCTCATCCTCTGTCTCCTACTGTAACAGCGCACTCAGATTGTTTTGGTTCACATATAAGCACATGTTCCGGTTTAACCAATGAAACGACAGAGAACATGCACCAACATGGGGCTGCGTAAGAATGCATTCATGGATACTCGGAACATGGAGTTTTTGATCACAAGTCTATCCAGTGAGGTGGCACTAGGGGTGGCAAGGGCATTTATAGAGATGGCACCGGCCACCGACTACCCCTCTAGCTCCAGCACTGCTTTTATAGTGCATCTTTGATGCTTGAACCTCAGTTAAGTCATTTATAGGCACATTTTAGCATTGGTTGAAAATGTTCATTTGACAATTTCAGGATTATCCTTTTGAGATTAATTTTTGTCAGTGTGTCCCTACCCTAAGTTCCTTTGTGTTTGCATTATTCCACTTCAGTTCAACACTAAATATATTAACCTTAAGTAACCACATTTACAGAGTGATTCACTTCGTTCAATTAATGCACAATTATTGAATAAATTATACTAGGAATAATCTGAAATGTAACATCTTATGTTTTCTGTACTCTTGACTCCTCATAGAAAATAGAATACCTTCTCCTCTCCAGGCACAAGTTTCCTCTGCGTGCATTCCCTACAATTGTCATTTAGTGTAATTTGGGTCTGTTTTATTGTCCATTGTGTTGTGCTGCTGGGACGCTTGAGCACTTTTTTTCATTAAAGCCTAATGCAGAGAAAATGAAGCCCAGCTAATGCACGCCACACTGCGCATCACTGCTGGAATAACAATACACAGCGTGCCTGCATATATTCATTCATTTCCTGTCATCTTTTATGTACCAGGATTAAATGTGTGACCTCAGCTCCATAATGGCTGCGGAGTGGGGAAAATTTTCATGAGAAAGGAGAGGTCCTGATTTATACCTCTGATGACTGCTGGCTACAAACATCCTGGTATTTTAAAGAACTAATGATTTACATGAAAGTGCTGAAGGTATGCTTTCGACTGGGCCACTGCTACAAGGAGACCGCTGAGTCAGGACAAGCAGAAGCTAAACACATCATTTACAAAGATGCGGCCTTCAATAAGCATGTCTGACAGCTAACAACAGTCTCCCATTAAATGTTGCATAATTGAAACAGCTGCTTTTCTTAGAATTGAACAAATTGCTAGCGTAAAACATACAACAGGAAACTTATTTAAGATTTAAGGATATAAGAAAATTTTATTTTTTTACACTAGAGGAGAAACCATCCACTCTGATGAACTTATTCAGTTATTCAGTGTTGAATTACATAGGGCAAATGCTCTACGTAGCAATTTAAACACTGTATTTGTAGGATGAAATACCACAAGAATTGGAATTTGAGCCATGCAATTGATATAAGAATGTAAACTCACAGTCAATAGAAGTATATCGACACTTTACTGACCAACTAACCTCCCATGTCCATTCAATTTGACCGTTTGGCATGTAGGTAATAGGTAGAAGAGGTTTTGTCATATCCCCCTAATTAGTTAAGTGCTTAATGGTTTGATTAATAGGAACTGCTAACTACCTCCTTCACTCCGAAGCTTTTGTGAGTGCTATCCAAAAATAGAACTAGAAACGTCACATCTACTTTGCAGCCGGAAAACATCCAAAATTGCTACAAATTGACTTAGCCTGAGCCAACTGTGAGGAAAACGTCTTAAATTGGGGACAACGTAACCAAAATAAATGGCGTCTTAACCACACGACCACTGCTTATGTGTTTATATGGTTATCACACGCTTGCAGTCTGGCAGCCCCCTCCAACATATTTGTCTCAGTTGGGCTCAGTTATTACCTTGGGGGGAAATCCATCACGCGGCTTAATTCGGCCAAGTAATCACCTACTCACAGCCATTCCTCGTGCGTCTCTAAACTGCGAACAGAGCGGTGCGGCATATTGAGCATGTTGTTTTTCTCCAGTCTAACCAGCTGTCATTTATCACAGCTCAAGTCACTGCACATGTGGTCAGAGATTTGAAGGAGTACAATGGAAGAATGCCCAAGTAGTTGAGCTGGTATTTGAGTAATACAGATAGTAGCTGATTTCATAGTAAAGATGTATCCAAAATGTCTTTCATTGGGTCAACCAAAGTTCCCAGAATTTAAATAGTGCATCCAGATTTTAAAGATCCAATAAGTCATTTTTCTGATAGAGGGTATGCCTCCTGCTTTTCTCAATGAAGATGTTATTGCTTTGAAATGTTCCATTATGGCATTATCTATCAGGAGTATTTTTAGCAACAAAAACACCTGTAAAATGATTAAATGTAAGATGTATATGTTTATGCCATACTGTGGAACATTTCAGGTTGTCTCCATGGAAGCAAACAGGTGACAGACCCCCTCCACAAAAAACTTTTTTACCTTTTTTCCTGGTTTGCTTTTTGTTCTTTTTTGCAAGATCAAAGATTTTATGCATCTGGTAACTCTGAAGTGTGTTGTTTTGTTTTGTGACACTTTTATGCCATTTAACTTTATCCAACCCATTTAAACCATCAAAAGGATTCTGAAAAATCAAAATCTACATTTGTTTCAGACAAAAAAGTTGTTGCTGGTGCCACAAAATGGTCCATCCTTTTTACCTTTACCCTTTCTTTTGTATGTAATATAGATTTATGTTAATTTTCACAGCCCAGGTTCATTAACAAAAGAAAATATTGTAGTTACCACCATAGTAACAGTGAAACAGTACTGGTTATATAATGTGCACACAACCTCATTAAACAAGGCAAACGTAAG
>KN482997.1:0-61019 GCA_000787095.1 Periophthalmodon schlosseri | reverse complement strand
TAGGGAAAGCCCTGCCGATGCGCCCTCCGTGTGCATTGAGTAAATACATGGGAGATTCTGTGACAGCGTGAGCAGGTGTGTGGGCGGCTGAATGCGTCTTTTGTAAAGTTGCACATCCAGCGGTGCGTGGGGTGCAGTGCTGGTTGATTTCTGAATGAAAAGTGTGGCATTGATAGAGATTGTGCATGTATGTGTGTATGCGTAGCATGTGTGACTCTTAGGGAGACACCTCTTTGGCACAGTCTGCGTTTTGATCATGTATTGGGCGCTTTCAAGCTGTGGGTGGGGACTCTATGACGATTTACTATAGGTTTCCCTGCATGTCCACTGCTGCAGGGCTAGCACAGGTATCCTATTGGTCAGTTAGCTGGAATAGTTAATTGCATAGCGTCTTCTGATGAATGCCTTAAAAGTTTGCTAAGCCTATGCATCAAATTGTGTTACTATGAGCATGGATACTTTTAACACTGTAGTCATAATTAATGCAGTGACTTCTCATGTTGTACAAGGGAAAGTCCTGTTGTTTGTAATCACCACTTATCAGTCGGACATAGCAATAATCAACCCCCAGTGGATTCTCCGGCTCTCCCAGCCCTCTCAGTGACACTCATTAATTAAATGGGGCACCTCCCTATGCTGTACTGTATATACATGATGCTGGCCCACAGTATGGTAAAACTAAGTGGTTTTATTTAAGATCCTGTTCATGCCATATTAGTCACAAGTGCCATGAAACAGCGGTGACCATCTTATGTAATCCTTTAACAGCTGGCATCATTCTGTACTAAGCAGAGTAACAATATGCATTTTGAGTCTTATTGTAGGAAATGGTTTAGTGGAGAGAGAAAATATGGAGATCTAGATACAGTATGTGTAGGTTACGATATTGACCGTGGGACTAAATTTTAAAGTTTTGCTTTTTCACAAATCTATCGCAAAATGGGGGCTATGCATCTTTTCTGGTGTGGGGTCAGCCACCTCCTTGACTCCACTGACATATTACTTTGCCTAAAATGTTCCACAGTATGGCAATAAACTCACCTTGCATGTATTCCATTACAGGTGTTTAATTGCAAGAAAATACCTGTTTCGTCATCTGCTTGTTTCCATGGAGATAGATAAGGTAAATGTAATCTCAATGGAAACAGATAGACCCTCCACCAGAAAAGTTAGTGCACCATTAATGAGGAGAGCAGTAATACATGGTTATGTCTGTATGAAGTTTTGATTTGAAGATTTGTATCAGATGTTTGGTCAATTTAGCCAAAAGTAGCGTAAACCAGTCTATGCTGTGTCTGGGTAAAGATCCTCCGATAGTAAAGTAACGGTATGAACTTGTGAAAATGCACAAGTCATTACTTTTTGCGTGGAGTTCACTGTCACCACCTGTTCAGTTGTAAAAGCCCATTACATAAAATACAGTCTGTAGTTTGTCTTGTCAAATAACACTCGTCCATTCCTGAGTCCTGACAGCCAATCAGCATGCAGCATCAGTGAGACACATACAAGCTTTTGAAGAAAGATGTTGTCAGAGTACCAGGATGATTGACGTGCGAGTGACAGCTAAATATGATTGCGCAGAGAGATTGGCTATTTAATATGGGCCACTATCATGTCTTTGACGGGGTATTTTCTGTTTTACCACTGCTCTTTTCATTGGCGATAATGTGTGACATGCCTTCTCAACATGGAGCTATAAAAATGAATGAAAGTGCATAAAGGCCAACCGGTGCTTGGGTTGAATAGCTTGGACAATGGACTCACAATAGCTTTTGACGTCAGCAGTTATTGACTCCCAAATGGTGAGTGAAAACCCATGTCAGCAATAAGTGTATAAATAACAATGGAGCAATCTGACAGTTAGCATCCTGCATCAGTACAGGGGGTATATCGCACAATTTGGTGGATATCATTTTAGAAGCAAGATATAGAAAAAGTGATTTGCTTGTTGCTTAGTGAGTAACAATTGTGTGCATATAGATCTAGATTGTTGGTGGTACTGCAGCTTGGAAACCATAAAAAAAAAAAGTAAAATATGATTTATATAAAGGTCCAAGCATTTGGGCGAATGAAATGAGTTGTGGATCATCATTAGCAGTTGGTGGCTAACACAGATGGTCCCTACGCCTGTTCTGATAAATCACTGGTCACTGTGGTCAGCTTTCTATAGCCGCTTATACTCCACTGATGGGCTGCTGCTGCTGTTGCATGATTTGTGGCTCAGATTGTGTACATTTGTCGACATTTTATTTGTGCATTCATGTGTGAGCCGCAAGCTACAATCTGTCTGCTATAGGCTAATGGCTTTGACTCCAATCACCATCTCTAAATGACTTCCCACAACCCAACCCCATGTGGCATAAATAAGGACAAGTGAAGAGACTTGGAGTGAGGCCGAACAACAGTGGTCTCTTCAGTGCAAGCAGCGCGTGTCCCGATGGGCAGCTTGAACCATGTCCAAGGAGCAGAGAAGGAGGCTGAATCATCCTCTTTTTTTCTGTCTCTCATCCTCTTCACATGTTTTCTCCCCATCGCCTTTTTTGACAGCCAGGAGCTTAAGTGGTGTTGGGCTTAAGATCAGGTAAAGTGGTTAAGCCGAAATACTATGGCACTGAAGGCAACATGTTTTATGCAGTTGAGTTGTTGAAATTTTAATAAAGTGTAAACTTTAAAACTGCAATGAATCAGTACATGTTATTACAAACATGAGTCAATGCTTTGAAAATGGTTTGCCTGGTAAGTTCCACTGCATGGCATTAAATTTCTCTCTCCATGGAGACTAGTGGGTGACTTCACCTAGTTAACAGGCAAGGCACCCATACTCACAGTAAGAATTCATGTTTCATTTTAGCAATAAAAAAAAAAAACACAAAAAGAGGTAAGATATACGAGTTTAGTGCTATACCATAGAAGAGTTACAGAGTGCACCTTTAAGGTTTATAGATAACTTATGGTTACATTTGTATAATTATGGTGATCGTTGGTATATTTACCTCCACAAACCAGTACATTTTCACCATGTTTTGGGGCTTTCAGTGCACCGACCTGTTTCGTCTTATCAAAGTTCCAGCAGAATGGTCCGCTCTAGTCCCTTCCCTCTCTCCCGGAGCAGCAGTATTCTGACACACCTAGTGGCTCTGATAGACACCAGTCACACAATGATAAACGGCTGTGTGCTCCGGAGACCTGCTCTGTTTACCACATGATGTACTGCTCCCTATAACAAAATACTGTGTCTGTGCTTGGGCTGGGCATTCTGTCATTTTTAAACATTCTACCATGGAACAAGTCAAGTCAGCCATTCTTTCTTTTAGGTTTTTCTTTCAGTAAATCTTAGTTCACTTAGTTTGCAATAATTTCCGCATATTAACTTTTACGCCAGATGCCCTTCCCGCTCAATACTATTCATCACATTTGTTCAGGCTTGGTACTAGCACAAAGTTATATTGGCATGTGGAATTCTGTTAAATTGACATAGTTGTAGTTCATTGCCTGCTGCTGAGATCCCAAAGTTAACCAGTGAGCGCAGTGAGGTGCAGGTATAAGCTGAAATAGAATGCTTAATTAGTGAAGAGGTGTCACGAGTGGTTGAGGGTTATTTTTCCTTAACTGAGGTTGAAAAACCCAGTGTTTGCTTGACACCGCATCGCAGGGCCCTGCTCTCTTAGTTGCCATGGCGACACCATTAGCTGGTTTGTGCCGCACCATTTTTTAATATATATCTTTTTTGCGTTTCTTTGCATAGCCCCATGCCAACTACATGCTGGGGACTCACCCATGCCAAGTGTGCTAGAGCGTGGGTGGGATGATGGGTGCATGTTGATGTCGCTGCGTGCACCCAAAGGAATGAGTGAAGATCAGAATAACAAGGTGGGAGGAGGAGAGAGAATGAATGAGAAAGAATGACAATGTGTACAGTAGTTATGACAGGAGTGTGACGGGAGTGTGTGGGAGTAGGGATGCCGCAACAGTGCAGATGATTTTGCCTTGAGGAGCCAGTTCTCTAAGCACTGTGCCAAATCCTGACCCCCTCTCATCAGCTCACCAGAGAGTTAGCCGCAAACGCTAATGATTTATGGATCGCTCCTAGTGTTTTCTCTTTTTTTTTCCATGAAGCAAAGCACTATAGTAAAATGTGGAATTGAGCTTAATATCCCTCGCTAATCAATACATCCCTGTGCGTGCATCTGTGATTGGTCCCTCTGGTCCCTAAGGCTTCCATTCACAGAGCTGTACGTACAAGTGGATTATTATGCTCCTAGAGTGGTTATTGTTGGATACTTATGTCTATTGAGTGTATAGACTGCAAGTAAAGACAGTCAATGAGTTATTTCCTATGTGGTTTCGGCATATGTTTTACTATGTTTTATTCATTTTTATTGTGTTAATGTAAATTCCAATATCTTGCATAAAACAAGACTTTACTGCCCCACTAATAAGAAATTTTACACAGCTTGTATACTGCCTGCTGTAGTCCATAATTAGCTACAAGTATTTTCACAGCCAGATGCCGCACTGTAAATTTATGAAACCATATTTATGCATTTTATAGGGTACAAATTAGCTGTTCTTGCATTTTCCTCGGAATAATTTGCAGTCAATGATCTTCTTCCTTAAGACTACCGCTCCATTGCTCCAAGCTGCTACCTGTCTGTTGTATCTATAAACCTGACCATCAGCCTTCATCAAGCCTTTGATTTACGAGGCGTTCACAGTCTTCACCTAAGGTTATGACACGTGAGTGAAAAGACGAGCTGATATATGTGACAGCCAGGACGTGCAGCGGACAACCCCTCGCCTAGTGCAAGCTAGCAGCCGCGAGAAAGGGGTCAAAGGTCAGAGTGTGTAGTGGGGGTGAACATGGAGTCGTATACATGAGATATGAGAAAAGAATGGACTGAAGATGGTCTTAATGTCATAATAACATGGGTAATTGGCTTATTGTGTGCTGTGGCATTTAGTATTGGCCATTATCACCGCAAATGCTGACAGAGGCTAAAATGGTAAAACATTATGTGCATGGTTACCGGAGAAATAGAAAGGGTAACAAAAATGTGGGTAGTTAAAATTGAGTGCCCTTGCTTGCCTTGAGACTGCAGGCTGGAGTCTTTTTGTGGGACATAAACACCAGATCAGATGTGAGTCATGCCCCAATGATGCAACTTTGGCATTCACGTTACAACAGCTGTGCTTACAAAAACAACAACCAAAAAAGTAGCGTTTTAGCTGTTCACATAATTCCCATAATTCCCACAATTACAATTTTATAATATTACGTATTTTTACGGCTTACTTATTTTCCACTTATTGTTCATAGTTTTTTCACAATAGCAATAATAGATTAGATACAAGACTTGTATAGGACCTTGTATAGTCTTATTATTATTATTATTATTATTATTATTATTATTAGGTTTTAACCATATCATGTTCTTCCCTCATCTAAAACAGTGACTCTTAAATGTTTCCCACCAAGTACCACCTAAGCAAAGATTTGGCTTTCTGATGACCACTAAGTCGAAACTATGGCTAGACCAGGCCTACATTAATGGCACAGTAGTTCTAATCAATAAATGGCCGATATTAAGATGAAAAATTGGATAAAATAAACTGAATGAATGAAACACTAGAACAGATGAGGACTTTACGTTCCAGCAGAATGAGCTTGTGGTAGGTCAAGTGGTACTTGTATCACAGTTTGAGGACCACTGACCTCAAACATACTAGGAGTTTTTATTTGTTTTATAGATCCATGTTTTATGAGTAATGCTACTTATAGAAGTTGGTAAGCTGTAAGCTTATGGCAATATAAAGAAATCACTCAATACTGGTGGTCAATGCAAAGCCAATATATACTACAGCTTTTATTTGTTGTTTTGTACCATTTTCTACTGAACAAGTCCATGCAGAGTGTAATATCACTGTGGATATATGATGTGCATTGCTTGTTTGGAGTGTGTCGCTTTCACTCTCTCTCCCTGTGATATCTGCAAATAGACTAGACCACATTCTGCCGTGTTTTGACAGCCGCAGAAATGGAATCATGCAAAACAAAGCAACCACAGTCGCTTTAATAATGGGACTAATGCGTTCACTCAAGCATTGTCAAAACAAACGGCCATCAGACGATCCAAGGAAAAACACTTTTTAACCGAACAGCAATATTCCAGCATACTATCACACAATTATCCACAGGCGACATACGATAGCTGTCAACCTAGGTCAAAATACATACGACAAACATTAGTGTAGCAATCTGGCACAAAATTATACAGCAAGTACACCAGTAATAGGTAAGTGGTTATTATATTATGCTTGATCAAAGTAGCTTGCTGTATCAAACAAGATTAGTCTCAATGTTGTCACAATGCAAGGTTAATATACACTGAGAAAATGAGGCTTTTGTTTGCCTGCACTTGGTTGCCTTCCTGTTATGTTGTAGAATTGTTTGCTTTTGCACTGTTACTATACCCAACATAGGCTTTGTCAAGGTAGTAGAATTAGAAAAATATAATGTTCTCATTCTTGCTGCAACGTGAAAGTGTAAATTTGCTTGATTGTAGTACTGGGGGCATTCCATCCCAGCTTCTGCAAAACAAGGCAAAGAATATTTTTAGCAGGAATATGAGGGTGACGCAATATGAGTCCCACAGGCTACAGTGTTTATTAGACTTTTCAAATTTTTGTGCTGTAACGTCGCATTAGGGTGCAGATATGTCTTTAGTGCATGCATAAAAGAGGTGTTTAAGAGTAGCCCTTTATAGAAACTTTTGTGGGAAGTGGAGTAGGTTAAAAGACTTGATTAATAATGGTGGGTGAAGGTGAAAGTGCAGGTTGGATAATTTGGAGTTTAAACCATTGGCATACACGTTTAATTAAAGTTCAGCAATCGGTTGTAACTCATAACAAAACAATGGTTAAAATATTTTCTATGTAGTGATTTGTAAGGTGCAATTGTCAAGGCAATGCCTAATGGCTGTCCGTATCAGAAAAGGTTTGAAGAAACACCAAGCCCAGCCACAGGAGGTCCCGGCTCTGCTCTTTAAGCTTAAATCTTGAGGTTGCACAAATGTTGTACTAGGATTAGAGTTGGCTGATATGGCAGTACACATCTCATTGTGATCTCATCCCTGTGATGATCACCATATAGTGAAACTGAAGAGTAAACTTTCAGAAACAGCAGATAGCGTACCTCTTAAAGACTTCACGATCTGGCTCTAAGAAAATTGTGATATGAATTTTTTGGCATATCGCTCACCCTTAATTAGTATGCACATCTATGAACGACAAACAAAATGATGACTGCTCACACGATATTCTTTTTGTGACCCTAGGAATGACAAGAACGCTCAAGAAATGTATGGCATAAGCAAAAGTTAAGTAATAGGATGGCACTTGAGTCACCTGATACCATCTAACGCTATTGCTCACCACATTATAGATTCAGTCATCACGAGAATACAATTACACCCATCTCCCACACAGTCACTAATAATAGCCCCCGATAACTCATCAATGTGACATGCCCATGACACAATGCCAGATTCTGATCAAGCCGATTTGGCAGCAACGCAGCTCAGAACGTGGCTCGGATTATGCTCTCGGCACAGACGTCACCCACTCCAAAACACCACCCATGTAGAGTATTGAGCAAACATAATTCACACTTTGGGGCCTTCTCAGTGGGTTCTGTTGGTAAAATGTCACAGTTTGGTAATGTGGCTATGTAACACTTGTTTTTGTGAAATAGCAGAGTTCTTCTTTGTGTATGGTGGGGTTTGAAGCCAGAGCCCTGCTGACTCTGAAGAGGCGGGGGCACAGGGCCAGGTGGAGCTGCTGGGATGCCCACTGAGATGCACATGTTTGGTATTAAGACCTAGAGACTGGACAAAAGATTAGTAACCTGTAGTCGTTAATCATTATGTTTAGATTCAATAAGAAGAGTTGTCATTTCTTCCTTGCAATTGATGGTGTTTGTATTTGAACAGAAAGAGTAAAATCTTTGAATTGATGGCAGCTTTTTTTTTTACATAAGCTGAAACTGCTAGAGAAATACTAAATACTAAGAAATGTTGACCAATCAGGACTCAGGACACATAAGACCCAATTAAATAGACAAAAAAATACTATTTCCATCAGAAGCTGTCAGTATTAAAATTCTCTTTGCCAATAAGAATTATAGTGTCCTATCTGCAGTATTACTGAACTTGGAGTCTGGGCATTGGTACAGGGTCAAAATTAAGTCAATCTCTATTTATGTTTTGGCATAAATTCAACACAGCCTCCAGAGTTTATTTAACCAACACATGTCATTCAAGCCGAGGCTTTGTAACCCTCATCATTACTAATAGGATTACAGTATTTGACCTACACATGGCAATAAATTAGAAAATCTATGTCATCACTTTGACTGGGGCAGATGTCAATACTAAGTAGATTGCACTATTTGACATTTGAGCCCTATCCCGCAACTTCCCAGAATATCTCCTTGATTCAGTAACTTTGCATCTGCTTGTTGTTGTAGGGACAGCTTATCAAAAAGTGAGTTCCAATTAATTGCGGATCCACTAACGAGATGCGGCGGCGTCTAAAAGTTGCGAGACAAGGACAGCTATGTGTGTACGTGTTGGACCGGCCTGCCAAGTGAGTACAGCACCAGTGTGAATGACAATAGTGAGGAGGAGGGAGGGGGGAGCGCAGGCTGATTTCAGTTAACAGATGCAATGTGCAGATGGGCATTGGTCTTTTTTCATTAGCAGGCATATGAAGCAAGTGCTCAATGTGTCCGCTGGGTTTTGGGAAGCTTGCATTTATAATAGGACTCCGAAGGATCATTAGACATAATAGACATAGTGTAATTGTGCCAAATGATTTATTCCATAGTAGCGCCCTTAAATGGACTAAAGCCTACATTGAAATGTGTTATTGTACTGTTTAAAGTGTCACAGAAGACAAATTGTGAGGGATAACATGCTTGAGGGCAGAGGTCGGTAGAGTAGCTTGAAATTGTACTCAAGTAATAGTAACATTTCCTCAAAGTCAAGTAGAAGTACAAAGTAGAGGTCCAACAATATACTCAAGTAAGAGTAAAAAGTATTAAAAGATGTGGGAAAACTAAGTCATATCTTGTCATAGCTCTTGTCACTTGTCACATTGTAAAATATATTTCTCAGGCAGCAGGAAAAGAATGGCGTCTTAAAACTACTCCAAGAAGAACAGTTTTATTTAAAAAAAAAATCACCCACGTATAAGTACCGGTACTTGAGCAAATGCAGTACGACTTCAGCTGGAGTCCATGACAATTACTTAATGTTGCCAGCTAACACATCTCATGGAATACGGAATCATAAATATAAGTATAATATGCATAATGCATAATAAGCATAACACTTCCTCTATCTCAATCCTAACCTATAAGCCCTTTAAGTGTTATGACATCTTTTCAACAAAACCTATTGGCAACCTTTCACTTAGATGACAGATGGATAAAAAAAACAAAACCAAAAAACAGTGCAACCTTTTGTTTTGCCAACCTTTTTGACACATTATACTTCAATGAGACTCTTTTGTTTCATGTGATTGCAGAACTATGGGATTACATCACACTGTAGCACACTAACTTCAACTGAACAAACCCTAAGTGTATGCGTCTGAAGATGCAATCAATAAATACCCATGTCTTACTGACTCTTGTCCTATCAAAACACCATTATCATGACTCACAATGGAAACATGCCTTCATCACATTAGCACATTGTATCAGAGTGGCTCACAGAGATGCTTCCCTGCAGACGTACATATACCCCCAGTGTTCCATGATGGCTCCCATTGTTGTCATGGCTCCTGCCTGGCTGATTAGGTCTAGGCCATTATGCCATTGATTGGAATCATATTGTGCAGCAGCGGTGGCAGATGCTGATGGACATGTGAATTCCCAGGCATGTTTCACATAAGGGACACTGATGCGCCTCTCATAAATTGAATCAGTCCAGACAGAAAGCAGCAGAGCATGATGGGAATTAGTTCAAGAGTATATGTCAATAATGCTGTAGTAAGATGCTTTTGAAAGGTTTGACTACTCTGTGTCATTTTCACTTATTTTCCACTGATGGTGAACTTTCTTCTGATGTAGTTTAAACATATAGGACAGGACGTTTCACTTTTAATTTTACATTAGAAGCATTCGGAGAGCCCAATCCTCCTCCCTATCTTCAATGAAATGAATATATGTCTTTACATTAACATTGATCTACTAACCATGGTAACATGCATCTAATCCATTTGTTTCTGACCCCTTGTGGTTGTAAGTATGAACCTATCCCACAATGATACAGAATATTTTATCATTTGCATTATCAACCATATCAATATATGGTAACAATAAACTTTTAAAACTAGTGTAACAAACATATTACATAAGCAACATTATTGGACTTGTGTCCTGTGATTCACTGCCTTGATTATGTCTGTACCCCTCTGTGGCCTCAGTTGACCGTTTGACGACTTGGTTTTATCCTTGAGAGTCCAAGGCCGGCGCTCTCTCCTGACCCATCAGAGCAATACGTTCCAGCTGCTGATCATCACGGGCCATATTTCTTTTTCTGCTTTCTCCAAAGGGACGTATGATTAATGATTAAAGATGAGAGCTTGCAATTTTATCTCCTTCTTCTTCTAAAATTGTTATATTTGCCTTTAAATGTTTCCCTGGAAGTAGACACACATTCCACATATTCAAGATATGCAAGCATGCCTTACTCTTATAAGTAATTACTCATCCGAGTTTTATTTAAAAGGCAATTATAGAAGATTACCCTGCAGCTCTCCTTTGGTCAAAAAAAGAAAAGGAATTATTATTAAAAAAAATCACTGTGGCATTTTTTTTTTAAATCACGCAAGTGTGAAGAGTCCCTTAAGGTAGTTGTCACAGCTGCCAGCTTTTTTCTGCACCATGGAAAAGCGTATTTTTTCACCCATATAACCATTGTAATAATAAATAAAGCATCATGGTCTAACTGTGAACCAAAGCTATCCCTAAGAATAAGAATCACCCTACTTACTGAATATATTTCCCCTGTTCTTTGCTTTACACCAAACACTTTAGATTCAGCACCTCTACAATGCTAAACGAGCCAAGTCTCCTTATAAAACCGGAGGTGTCCCCTACTCGCACTTAGTCATGGCTCCTTAAAGACAGCTATGATGGACTTGGGTGCTGTCGGCCTGCTAGTTAGAGCTTGTTAACCTGGACCATCCGAATACAAGGTCAGGCCTAATATACCACACAAGTCATTTTGGAGGACTCTATTAAGGGCTGCAGTGAAACTCTGTCACATCTGAGCACGGAATAGATTAGGCTAAAAAGGGTCACAAAGCATTGCAAAAGCTGTTGGAGTACTCCAACAAGGCATATTGTTATGACTACTGACAGGTGCAGTGAATAACAGATCTCTTTGTCATTGTACTTGTTAAAGTACAAGCTACAGAGAGTACCTCACGGCCCCCGCAGGCGAATTTCTCCCCTGCATTTGACCCATTTTTTGAGACTGGGCAAACATGTCAGGAACAGAGTGTCACCGCAGTGCACCGTCCAATGATCATTCTTACAGTTAACTTTGGCCTATGGACTATGAAGCTAGAGAATTAACATATATTCTGTATGAGTGGGACCATGGGGGAAAGCAATGCCAAGCCATACAAATGCTTACTGAAAGGTCTCATTGGGTCCAGGAATCGAACTCGGGACTTTCTTGCTGTGAGTTGAGAGTGCCAGTCAATCAAGATATGGTAACAATCTTTTGGCGTCCAAGTTGATTTGTTAGAAAATAGAATAATTTGCAAGTGTAAATGTTTCACTGATTTTGTCAAATTGCGATGCTCATATTTCATTGTAATTTTATTTTATAAACCTATTGCCTGATCAGTGTAGATTTACTACATGTAGTGTAAGCTGTTATTTCTCTAACATGGGTCCATAGGAGTTCATGAGTGGCTGCACACCACTAACCATCTATCCAAAGAGCTTAGCGATCAATGCTGAGGAAACCGCTGTACTTTTTATAGAGCCACATTCTCGCTGGAGTGCTGCTTTTCCATTTATCAGATGCCCAACCACTCCGGCCCTTTGCCCATGTGGAGATTAAGCCAAATAAATGGCCACAGTAATGAATGAGTGATTTAATCTGAGCACAGTTCTGTCTAGTGGAATAAAAATATGTAGGTGATAAACTGTTGAGGCTATGAAGTCATAAAAAGGGCGTAAACGGCTTATATTTATTGCATTTGAAAATACACTTGATATGACCATGGCTATTGAGCGTGGCCATTTTGTTGCAATTTTCATTTATCTTTTAGCCAAGCTTCAAACCCTTGACTTCTAGTATAATGAAAATGTGTAACCTCCTCCCTCCTCTCACATCTGGAATGTAAGTGGGCCACATTAAATCAGTCTTGGTGCTAGATGGCGTAGGATTAGCTTTTTACGCATGTGCTCCCAGTGAGATAGTGATAGGGAGAAAGAGAGGGAAGACACTTGGAAGAAACACGTAGGGTATAGGAGACTCCGCAGCAAACACCTCCCCTCCTCGCCCGTTGTCATGGCAACGGGTTGTCTTCAAACAAGAGTGCCGAGTGACTATTGGGTATTCACATAACTGCATTGCTGTTTTATAAGTATGATAAAGATAAGTATGTAATGATCTCTATTAGTTGTGAATGGCATGCTGATTTTGAGGATGTGAGCATATTTCTTCCTGCTTCTAATTTCATATCAATTTCTGTCATCTATTTGAAAATTGCATTCATTATTCTCGAGAACGTAATTTTCTTAAACATCTTGGGTAGATTCCCTTGACAATCAATGACGCTGCAGATGCAAAAAGAACGCTCTCTAAAGTGGTTGCTAGGCTACTGTGAGGACAGGGATCAAGTGTTTAATTGTTGAGAATTGCAACATTGCGCTAATGTACAGTTATGGATTGAAATGCATTGCGAGGCATTTCCAAAACAACCCCACAACAGTTCAAAAAGTCTATGCCATAAAAGCACTTATCCTATGAGTGAACTCTGCCTCTGTCTCCAGCCCTCAGAGTATAGTAGTTGTATTGTCTTGACACACTTTTAAGCACAGAGCAAAGGGGTGTGGTGGCAGCAGGTCAGTGGAGATAATAATGCCACACAGAATAGGGGAGACCCACTCAACACTAGCACTACTGTTTATATCCATTCAGCAAACAGCCCCTAATGCAGTCAATATGTTAGCAGCTAACACCTCGCTCCGGAGCACCCATGATTTATGCAGCATGTGTGGGCGTAATGCGTTCCTGACTGCAGCCCATCACACATACTCGCCTTCTCTCTACTCTTTTCTTAGCTGAGTCAAATCATAGTGTTTATCATTACGGCTCTACGTGCGCTCCGTGTAGTGGATTAACATGTTTACCCAAAGGAGTGATAGAGCCCCATTCTTCTGTTATCACATTTTGGTGGCATTTCTTCCCAAATGTTACTCGAGGTGTGCGTGGGACTCCCTGCTGTCAGTTTGTATTAGATTGGTATTTCTTCACTTTTTCTTTAACAATACAGTGTCTCAAAAGGCCGTTGTATTCTCCATTACTACAAGTAAAAGAGCAAGGGTGACAGAGGTAGTTTTAAAGTTTCTGAAAGTTGGACAAGAAAGGCAAAGTCTCTCAGTAAAAGATGGATAGTGTTTTGGTTGAGGCTTGAAGTGGTTCACGGGTAAATGACCTCACTAGGAGAATAACCTAACATTACATATTATACATATATATTACCTTAAAATGTATTTGGATAGACAACTTTACCTGACTCTTGGGGCAGGGTTTCCACCATGCTTTTCTCCATGGAAATGTTTAACAGAATTTAACAGAATAGCATAAAACTTGAATATCTCTATGGAGAATGTTCCTAAGTATGGTTTTAATCATGCAGGTGAAAGTTGCAGTGTTGTTTTAAAATGAAAATGTTTTCAGATATTGTTTGCTATCAGACAACAACCCACCAACTATTGAAAGACAAGTTTTATTAAGTTTCTCAGTAAAGTAGATTTATGCTTTGCCCTTGATTTCTGTCTCATCTCACCTCAACCACTTACCTCATTTCCCACGATGCATTTTGCTAGCAGACAGAAGGCTTCGGCATGGATCCAAGATGGCGTCCAGTGACATGGCTGACCAGGTGTTAGACACATCGAACACGCTGCCTCTGGGCCTGCTTTGTTTGCTTTCTACTTATGGCTCATTACCTCCATTCTGGGACATTTACCATAATGCAGCGTTCTGGATAGTTGAAGTCAAATGTAAAAAATCTCTACAGTTGTACCTCTACATCTGTACCATCCCAGCAGGAGCCCAGACGGCAGGTGTGGTGCCATGTGGCTTTACCAGGTGCCAAAACTTATCTCAGCATTGTGACATTATGAAAAGCCGATTTGTGGTGCCTACAGAAATCCCTGTGAAATTGCTTGCATAAGGAGCCAGGCTTTACTAAGATGAAATTGGCGCGACGACTGTGTAAATATTGTTTGTTTACCGTATGGGATGAGTCATCTTCGCCGCTCGTGACCCCAGAAAACCAAACATAGTAGTGTATTGCATATTCAAGGAGTTTCAATGTGTAAAGAGACTCCCACGTACATATAGTGATATCAGATCCCGCTAGGAATTCTGACAGCCACTAAAGTTTTCTTTAAAGAGCCAGTAGTCAGGTGCAGTGATTTGGCTTCTTTCGACTATCTCCAAACCATGTCCACTGATAAAAAATATGAAAAAGCCAGGATCATAAATCTTGACAGGAGCTAATGAGAGTTGGGTCCCTCCAGTCCAGCGGGCCACCGACCAGGCAGGGTGCCAATGACATCATCTCGGGGTAGTGAGAATGGATTGATGGCAATGACGGCTATGGTGACACTGTGCCTCTGGAGTCTGATGTGCTCTGCTGTATGAGGAAAAGGTTGTCCAAGTGAGAGGTAGTTTGTCCAAAAGTGCTTCCTTTTTAGACCAAGTACCACCTAAAAAGTACTATGTTTTTGGACTGCAAATGAGCCTATAAGTCAGGGTAATCGCAATCGCATAATCGCACAATCGCACAATCGCACAATCGCACAATCGCAATTTAATAATCTGTATAAATAAAGATTTATACTGTATAAATAAAGATAAAGAAAGAAAGAATTGAGGACACAGCCATTACTAAACTAGGGCTAAACCTGTGCACCCACTTTCCTGAGAAGATGCCCCAGCGGCGCTGAAGGATGGGTCAAATGCAGGGGACAAATTTTCCCACGGGGGCAGTAATTGTACCTTGACCTTACCTTAACCTTACATGTACCGCAGCTCTGTGAATAGTGTGCCATGATTTGCTGTTTGAGCTGGATGCCCTTCCAAACTCAAATCTCTAGTCCCCAGGATTGAGATTGACACTACAAAGGATAATCGCTCACTGAAACTGTACAGAAAAGCATCACTGATTAATATGCACAATTTATGAACTTTAGCAGCAAGATAAATACAAATTCATCATTGAAAATTTAGCCCATCATAATTAACCCCCAGTTCCAAATCTTCTTAATAACACTTTCCAAAACACCCAAAATTTCACCTCATCTACCCCATGCAATCCCTAACAATTTGCTCTCTTCAATTTCTTCCTGAGATCATTTGCATTGCTGTGCCTTGTTAATAAAAGAAAATTACCCCAACAAGCCAGAGAAAATTGGACCCAAATAGAGGTGTATATATTTCCCTTGGCACAGACGGCTACTTCCTGTGTCTTATTTGCTCTGTATCCACCACAGCAGTAGCAGTAAATGAATAAGAACAGCAGACAGGAGCCGCGGCACCACTGTCACTGACCTGGCTGATTACTTTCATGGATGACAGTTTGTTTCCTGTGCCTCCATGTGCTCTGTTATTATTGAGCGTCGACACTAAGCGCATGTCCAGGGCACCCAGGCGAGATGGTCAGTGCAGAGGGCTAGTGCGTTTATTGATTCATAGGAACTCCTGCAAACTCATGTAGCATTGGATCACCGTTCGACTTCATCCACATCATTACACAACACTTAATGTGGAAGTGGGCTGAGGTGAATAGATTCATATACTCATACTTACTAATACAGAAGATGCATCATGAAGCAAAACTAAATGTGGGCTTATGTATTGAGCCTTTTACATTTTTTTTCCTAACTCAGTCACATCTGTAATTACTAGGATTTCATTATAATATCATAATCATGATGTTGCAGGATTGTAATTGCAGATGGATAATACATATGTTTAATGCCGTACTGTGGTATATTCTAGGGAAAAATAACATCACCCATGAGAAGCTGGTGGCAGACCCTTCACCAGTGCTGAAAATTCAGCTTTCTGAAATAGTCCTTGATGATAAATATAACTGAATGCCGCATTTGTACAGGCATGAAACAGTTGATGTCTCCCATGAATAAGATCAAATGATGCATAGTGTAAATGTTATGACTAAACTTGAGGTAGAATAGCAGTATATGTGCAAAGAATGGGATTGATGTAGAGCCAGACTTTCAGAGGCTGCTGTGGAAGGGGACTGAGGGAACTCATTTTCAGGGCATGTCCCAAGGCCACCACATCTAAAGACCTCCTCTGAACAATCAGCACTGCCCATAATTGACAGGTCAGGGTCAGCCACTGCAAGATCAGGGCCATAGTATTTCTCTGAACAACAGGAGCTTGTTTCTAGGAAATATACTGTGCACATTCGGAAATGGTGAATGCCAATGAGAATTGTTTTTAGGCAGCTTTAAATGTGTACTAAGCAACCTTTCCTAATGAGGGGCTGCCATCCACTTGTCTCCATGGAGATGTCAATGCTTTGTCTGAAATGTTCACAGTATGACATTAAATCTCTATGGAGATAAGCCAGAAAAGTTACATATTGCACCTTTTATTATATAATAGTCTTATTTTATAATGTTCCTTTGAGTTTAAATCAGTAAGTTCATTTGAGTTAAAATTAATAGAAATATAATACACCATACATACAACTCTGGAACATCAAGGAATTCAATCTCACCACAATCTCACATTAACACATAGACAGAAGTCACAGAGCAATCCGAGTGAAAGATGAACAGAATGTCCTTCATAAAGAGCTCATTATGTGCTGTAAACGCCACCATCACGTCAGTGTTCACCTCAGGCTCAGGTCAGACTCTTGCTAGATTTATCAATGCATGGATTTATATATAGGCTCACCATCTTTTGTATTGAAAAGGCTCCCAGCTGCTATACAACACAATGAACAAGCCTTAACTCTCTCACATTTGTTAAAATTCTGCCAGACCAGATTCTTGGTGATAATGCACCTTTAAAACCTGTCAAAAAACACAAGTACATCCGCACACGTCATATGATTCACTCAAAACACCAGGCACTAGGTGTCAGGTTTTTTTTTTTTTTTGGTCTGTAATAAAAAGCCTTTGGGGTTGAAAAGAGCACTTATCAAAGAAATATTATTCTATATAAATTTAGAAAGCAAACACATCACAAAATGATAAAAGCTAATATGAAAGATTCCGTGGGCTATAAAAAACAACATCATTTCCATGCCATCCTTCTTGTCCGTTTATGACTAGAAATAAGCATTCTTGGATTTTTTTTTTTTTTTAACCTAGATGATAGTTATAGGTTGGGGTTATAGTTAAGGCTGTGAAAATATTGAAAATCACATGCTAATATTGATTCTAGATATTGATTTGAGCAGGTATGGATACTAAAAAAGTCACATTCACAGGACAGAAATGAACCTTTCCTGAATAGCTTTAGAATGATCATGAGCTGTATCAGAACAAGTATAAGACCACATAAACTATACGCACATGGACGACTACGTAAACTACCTGGACGACTGAAGGATTACACAGATATAAGACCACAACAATGGTAATATAAAAGAAAGTACTGTGATTTAATGGTGAAAATTACATATTCTATTGTCCAAATAAAGAGTGTTTTTTATTATCATTGTGGTATTGGGATCGGTATTGAGTATCAAGTCTGTCACTTAGTTTGTTAGTAGTCTGCTTATGGATAAGATATTGATTCTTAAAAGTATTTCAGTGTAGTATTAGCATGCACAAAACAGCTATTTACTAGATGTTACATGGAAGTGACAGACATGTACCACCCTCTCTTCACAAATGTGGCATCAGTAGGAGCCCGGGCCACTCCTGATAGATGCTTTAGTAAAACACAAGTGTAGCGGGGCGTGACGAGGCCCATCAATATCCCCCTGCACCAGTCTGCCGCTGTCTGCTCACCTTTCACTTCAGCTCTCCATCATATTTTCAACCTTTTGCTCTATTTTGTCTGTTTTTGTCACCCGCAGACAGTCTCGGGCCATTCCTCCATTTTAAAATATTTATCCGAACCCAAGAGAGAACCAATAAATCCAGGGGCCCTAGGTGACAAAGGAAAACAAAAATGTCCTCCATCTTTTCGTTCATGTCACTGACTTATTTTGAGTTGGTTTGTGTTGATGATGATGGTTATAGTTGGTTAACAAGAGTGGGAGTAGATTCAGAATAGCATGTAAATACAGCATGTCAGTACAAGAAGGGTCTTTAGGTGCAGGTTCAGCCACAAGGAGTCAGTCCATTTCCTTTTTTGGGAACGTTTTTCTGCTTTTGCTGTCACCAGAAAAGTTCAAATACATTATAGATACAGATACCTTAAAGGTGCATTATGTAACTGTTGGTTGGTCAACTGCTTCTTTCCATTGTAGATGTCGTTTTTTTTACCTAGAATAATCCACAGTATGGCATTAAACTAATCTATTCCCGATGGAGATAAAAAGGCGACACCACCAGGCAAGTTACTGGTTACATCTGTGGAAAGGTGAGCCCACTAACAATAAAAGTGAGTGTGCTGGTGTGTTACCTTTGCATTTGTGTGATTGTTGCTGCTCTTTCCCCTGTCCGGGATTGTTTTACATCAACCTGCCCAGGGACTGAAGATGGAAATGAACCACACTGGCTGTAATCTTTACATATTTACATTTAAATGTTCATTAATATGTGCTGTCCCTTTACAAATTAAGAAAATAAGAAAATAAGAAATAAGAAAAAAATGCATGTTTTTTGAAGGGATTTTTTCCACACCAAAACCATTTGTAATTGAGTAATTGCAAGATAGGTTTTGATAGATGTAATGCCATACTGTGAACCATTCCAGGAAAAGCAATAACATCTCCATGGAAACAAGCAGGTGGAAGACCCCTCATCAGGAAAGTTATATTAAGGAAATCAATGGACAAATGACAGGTTACGGTAATTTACTTTGGTAAAGATCTCCAGTTTCAAAACTGTGTAGATACAGTTAAGAGTCGTGACTATTACAAGTTACGGCCGCTAATAAAAAATGGACTAAATCACTATTAGATGTAATTGTAAATATTTTTTTATTATTTTGAAATTTTAATTCAGAAGAACATTTACTCTTGAAGTAGAACTAATTTTGTTCCTTTTTTGTAGAGACATGACAAATTAGTCCACTTCTCTCTACACAACTTCCACTGTTGCTTTCCATTACTGTTGAGCAATTTCGTCTGCTTTTTATCTCAGCAAAAAGTCCAAAACAGTTGCAGGCTAATCCTCCATTTAAAATATTTACTTCCGCTGCCTCGAGTACCAATAACTCCCCAGAGCCTTCATTCTCTCAGTGTCATGGAAATACAGTGATGATGTCCCCTCTCTGGTCCAGTGTCCTCCCAGTGCTGCCCTCCCATTGTCCTTCAGTCTGTTCTTAGCACCACAGGCTAATCCAAGACGCTAGGTGCTAAATGAAATGTTTCTCCACTTGAATAAGCAGTCGCGGCAGGAACTAAGGGCTACTGGTATGTGAGCAGGTTGACATACATGCATATATGTATAAACCTGCGGAGTGTACATGCTTCTAATGGACACATGCTGTAGGTGCACTCCATATACAGCAATATATTTAAAGTGAATTTGAAATAGCATTCGTCAATTATTAACCCTTTAATCAAAACCAAGGGAAAGTGGTTGAAGTGGCCTGTATGTGCGGTTGTACTAATAGTGTTCCCATACTGTTAAAATGTCAGAACATGTAGAACGCTGAAGAAAGTTGTGAAAAATAATAATGACATTTAGAAAGGGGTTTTATATGCTGGTGTTATGCGGCAGATCATACTGACCTATATAAGTTTAAGTGGCTGTACTTACTGTCTCTATAAGTTTGCCCAATCCCCTTTATCTATCCAACAAAACCATAAGGGCAAGCTGTCAGGAGCAGCAGGCGACAACAGTGCAGCACTTTTTTTAGTATTACAATTATTGTGAAAAGATTTCATTATTATTGACCCCAAGCAGTAGCGTGTGGAGACTTTTATGGGTAGGCAAGCACACTTGGGATGTACATTAAACAGCTCTTCAGCCCACGGAAGAAAACTGAGTTTATTAAACTTTTTTTTTTTTTTTTTTTTTTTTTTTTTTTTTTTTTAAGAAACTACATTGCTTTTATTTTTACTGACATTAAAATGCATATATACTGAGCCATTTGGAGTCAAATTAGAGAAGCCTAGACCTACATAGTTTATTAATATTGTGGACTGTATTTGACACACTGCACAAACAAAGCTAGTCAGTGGGCTATTTGTTTCTTCACAAATTAATCCTACACCTTATTTATGCAGCTCAGCCTTCAGTACTATTGTTATCTATGGAATTATCATTGTGCATCTGAAACCATATTGAGTGACATATGACTGCTCTACAGATGTGTAATGCACTTACTACACAGAATCTACATTCATGAAGCGATACTAACAACAACAGTGCACTGGTCAGACAGGAGCACTGATCAGACAGGTGCACTGGTCAGACAGGTACAGTGGTCAAGTTATCACTTGTGTTGAAAGTTGCTGCTGTTGTCGTCTCATGCTGCACATGCGCACTTACTAGAAATCGCCTCAGATGTCTGAGTCCCATGGATCTGTAATATGGGTTTATTCAATGCCTGCTGTGGTCTTCAGTATTCATGCACAAGCCTCTAAAACAACCGGCTGGCGTCTCCGCATGGAAAAGCGCAGAGAGTGTGACGCATCATGGCCACCGTAGCACAGGACTACAACACAAGTTAATGAGACGTTCGGAATCACTCTTGATGCAGTCTGCTCAGTGGCTAGTAGGGTGTACTAAAGGACACTGTGATTTCAGCCATGCTTCAAACAGGCAGAAGTGAAGGGAAAACTGGATTATTTGGATATGTTTTGTTACTATTTAATTATACTTTTGACACACAATGATTTTATTTTTTATTGGACAAGCACTGCTCGCCTTGATTGCCCTGACCGCATGCCACTGACCCCAAGCAACAGTGAAATCCTTAATTTTATTTCATCAACCCTGTCTAATAGATTATCATTCCTTCTATTATGAAATCAAACTTTCTGAATTAAGAAAAATAAATAGCTGTGGTTACATGCACACTCCAAATCTGCTTAATAACAGATTTTTGGAGTTCTAAGATTATTAAAATGAAATGTAAAAAGCAAAATCATCTAATTTCTTTCTGATCATGGTCCCTCTGATCACTCACGTCAGATTTTGCAGTTACATGTCATTTAAGAAATCTTAAAGGTCCAGAAATCAGATTATAATCAGATTTTGGTGTGCATGTGAACAAGGCCAGTGTGTGAACACAAACAGCACTTTAGGTTTACTTTTCTCAAATATATGTCATAGAAATATATATGAAATATTTTTTAGCTTCTAAAATTGTCACGATTACTATTTTTCGATATAATTTACCAAAAAATCTTCCCTGACAATCCTAACGCACATATAATTAATTGTTGCCCTAGGGGGTGCTACTATAGACTGCTATATGTAATCAAATTGGCCAGTCAAAGTGTAAATATCAACAGCAGTAGATTGATTTGTCAAATTAATAGGACAGAAATTAACCTGCAGGATCCATAGTGCATGAATATTTTATTGATGCATGTATGTGGTGTTAGAGCCTGAAGCGTCATTGCCCTTTCTACCCCATACTGTCAGACACAGTTTTGTAGCTGGCTTGTTTGGATGTTAGAACAGTTGAACTATTCTCAAAGACTATTCAAATTCACTATTCTCACCACGATTCTCATCTCACAAATATAAATGATGGCTTAGGTTCAGACACTTGCTGTTTGATGTCGAGTACAGGCCCCTTCCCCGCTAAGTATGAATCAATTATGGATATTTAGACACACGCTCCATTGCAGTAGAGTAGGCAATACTGAGAGGCTTGTTTCAAATATATGTCCACAGTTGTAGTGACGTGCCAATTGTGTAACTATACCTGCAATGATATTCAAGTTTTTCTAGAATTATTGGATGTAGCCTAAAGTTCTGCTTCCAGACAATATTGATTAGTTAAGACAAAAATTAAATGATAGTTTATAATCTAAAACATACTCTCTAGGGCTAAGTGACTTTTTTCATTTTGAGCAATCACATTTTTTACTTAAAACAAATGAAGATGAATATAAATTTTCTGAACATAAACAATACTTTTAATCATCGCCATTTACCCCCCAAAATAGTCACATTTATTCCTTCAATGTCTGAATTTTGCTGACAGGGGATTGGCTATGCACTGCTCAATTTAAAAGACCGAAGAATATCATTATGATTCAAAACGACTGAATCTCATTGTCCATTAAAATTAGATGAATTGCACAGTACTAATGTAAAATTGTGTCATGTTGAACTTCTTCTGGGCATTCCCCTTACTACCTCATTAAATCCACATGTAGAACAGCAGACCCTTGTTATTTTCCATATTAACCACCTGATACTCAAGTTGACACCAAGGCATGTTGAAGTGGAGTGCATTACATAATGCATGCCTATGGGAGGGTGTGAGACCACTGGGTGTAATTAGCTCCAATAGCAGTAGCAGCAGTAGGGCTTGTGCTGCCTGGATCCTGAGAGAAGTACTACCTCAGCTCCACTGGGACCACCAGTTTTTACCAGGGGCAATACTCAGAGGTGAGAGAGAGACAGAGGTTCCAGTCAGCCTCTGCTCTTACTGGGGACTGTCCAGCAAGTGACTCACTATGCAAATGAGGGCTGATATTAGTGGATTTTATTTATGTTTTTAATTAAAAAAACATATTTCATGGCAACTATGTTTTGCACTATATGGAGTACAACTAAGATTGATTTTTTAAAGAATTTAATCTCTTTAATCTCTGCATAGGCCATTGAAGGCACACATCACCAGGATGACAGTTCAATCTTAGCCCCGATTAGAGCACATGGTTGTAGTGTCCTTGTGCAAGATGCCCAGTTTGTGAATATTGTCTGTGAGCGATCGGTGGTGGACAAAAAGATTGGCAACCATGTTTCCATCAGTCTGCAGTACGATACCACTAGTGTGGAGAGTGAATGAATAATGACCAATTGTAGACCATTGAGACTCTTGTCAAGTCTGTAAAGTACTGTATAAATAAGTCATTATTATTATTATTATTAAATGTAATGTTCTTGTTGAAAGCTTAAAGTGATTCATTTTCTTTCCATGTAGTTAAGCCAAACGTCTTTTGCCGCAGCACAGACATATTGTATAAGCAGCTCTTATGGTAGAATGAGAAAACATCAAATTAGAAAAGTGTCCAAGGACCAGGAAGTGTGCTGTTAGCATGCTAGTTGTTTTCAGTTTCACCATGGCAGCAAAACTCTGATCTGGCTGCTAAAAGTTGTGAAATATGCTTTTAAACTCCTCTGGGTGAATAATTAGGATGCTATCAATGTGTTAGGAAAGTGAGGGATAAGTTTGGACCACTGCAAACGAAAAAGCTTGTTGTGTTTTTCACATTTTAACGACAGTAAAAATCCTAAATTGTCCTCTTTAATATCAACTTTGATTCTATTTGCCTCTCAGAGCAGCCCATTCACTCATATACAAACACATTTGCAGAGCCTCTTCAGAGTAAACACTCACAACAAACTTCTACCTCCCCCTCCTCCTCTGCACCTGTGATCTCACTCAGCACCATCCCCTAACTTAACTTTCTCAGAGACATGGCATTTGTGTGAAAAAGCCCAGAACAGTTTTTTGCACAAGCTAATTAGCACCTGTATCTCCAGTGCATCACGCAGCTCCACCGATGGGGAAGGTGTGAGCAAGGCGGCCTGATATGGAAATGAAGTCTTTAATTATGGATGAATACATTATCAGATCAAGGCCAAGGATTTGCTCCGGCTGCTCTGTGTGTTGTGTTTGGAGATAGGAAGCACCGGGGGACACACATTTCTGTCTGTGAGATAACTCCCAGCCTGCACCGCATCAGCGCCGTAATAACACAGATACTGCTTGTCTTTATGCAAATTGTGGAAATTGGATATGGGAAAGTCATGTATGTTCAGGTAGAGCGCTAGTTTGAGTAACAAATTGCTGTAGTGGTATTTGAGTTTTTATTATATATATATATATATATATTTTTTTTTTAATCAAGGTCATTCATGGGTTTCATATTCCTGTTATACTGTTATACATGAAATTGTGAGGACTTTTCATCATTCAAAGATATAATATTTTGTTGTAAATAGTTAATTGCTATGGAAACAGACCTAATTTTTCATCATTCTGAAACATAATTCTCGGACATAATTTATTTTGAAATTTTATTTATTTTCAAATTAGTATGAAAAAGAGAATGTTCAAATCAGAATATGATTTACTGCAAAAAGTTAGTGCAAAAAATAGTACATTTAGGGTGACTCTCGCTTACATAAGTTGCATCTAATTCCTTCCTTTCTTTGTCTGAAAATACTAAATTTCCCAGCTCCTAAAGTCACCCCTCCCACACACACACGCACACACACACTCCCCCATCCCCCTGCATTTTAGTCTTCCAATGCTTTCTTACTCTAATTAGTAAAAATATTATTTTCTTTATACAGCTCCCACTAAACCTAGCACAAATGAGACAGGAACATTGCCCCTACTGTAAAAACACAATGGGCAGGAATCAATAGGGGCTGCACACAGTCAAATCCAAAAGGCCTTTAAATCTTAAGCCTGGCAGGCCAAACTAATAGAGCCAATTGCTTTGACTCAGTGGAATTAGACAGTGGGGAATGGCAAGTAAAAAGACTAATTAAATGTGTAAATTCTCTTCAGGCTTTTGCTATTTGTCACTGCACATCCTGGACCTAACAACTGTGTGTGGTCCCAACCCAGTATAAACAGGTTTGCAACTTCAATTTGTTAATTTTGACCTCATATAGCTAATTAGATTGCTTTTTCTCCCTTGCTTGTCAGAATGCATAAGCTTGGCCCCCAATATTATCCTACATCAAAAGTAGTTTATTTTCTGACAAAAACTCAACAAGGTGGCGGGTGAATTAATGAGGCTTCTAATTAGTGGTGATTAGATGAAGGGTAAAAACACCAGGGCTTCCTTTGGTCAGACTGAGACAGATATACTGACATAGCACAGCTGCTCGGAACCATCTGTGAGAAGCAAAGCCAGAGGACATGTTGTTCATTCTGCCCACAATACCAAAAATCGACTAATAAAACAAGGCATTTTATTATTCTGTTGTGATACAAAAATAGGTTTAAGGTTTGAAGAAAGAAATGTGTAGAACTATCGCACAGTATGGGATAGGGAACATTATGGCATACCAAACATTTTGTGTTTTTGAAATATGTTTAGCAATAAATCTGTGTCTTTTGTTTTGTTCTATTAGTGAGAAAACCACACTTCCATTTTCTATTCTTTTGCAACCTCATAGTACCTCAAGTATTTTTGCACATTGCTGTTGTCAGATAGTGATACTAACAATACTAAACATCTGAATTTGAAGCTAATTCCCGCCCAATTACTATATCAACTTATCGTTCAATATATGAAAGCTGGAACAGTATATTTTGGGGCTCAGTATTTATCGTGTGTACATTTTCTTTGCAGTAATGGGGGGATTTTTGTTATTTTTGTTGTAATGCAATAAGATTCGAGCTGTAGATGGTAGAATAAATAACTTCTATGTAGAAATATTGGTTCACTCTGCTTTTTACTTTTTGCAGCTCATGCCTTTAAATGATACTGTCTATTTGTGTCAGTGGCAGAAAGTAGTTTCAAGCTGCAGCTAGCTCATCCCTTCACATAGATATAAGGCAGTGTCCACCAGTGATCTGACCTGAACTGAAGAAGTGGCTTGGATGAGCAGCGAAACGTCTTTACTCCACCAACTTTTTGTCCAGTTGATAGATTTGAATTTTTCTTTTACTATGGATCATACCTGGACAACTGAGGGATTACGCAGACATAGTTTCAGTATTATCGTTTATTGTTCTATTTCTCTGTAGCAATGTGTCATGCTTCAAAATTTGTTATCGTGACAGGCCTAATAAAAATGCTTGATACTTGACACTGACACTGAAATAAAAGTAGGAGATGTCATTTTTTCAGTATCAGTTTCAGTACTTGCTCAAATGATTCTAGCTTAAATACTAGTTTTATTTTCAAGGATTATCTGAGTATTGAATTTTTTGACAACCCTATTGTCAGGTAGTAGATTCAACCTGGATTCAACAATTGTGTCCATAGTAACATTGCTTACAGTGTGAGAATTTGCCATTTTAAACTGTTGAATAGGCTACTAATGTAAAATGTTGCTCCTTATAATAGAAATACACCTACAAATCTGGCCTCTTATGTTGTAATAAAGACACTACTGTAAATATTTAGTTGTTGATAGTAATTCTTTCTCAACATTTCTCCCACACAGACACATGCTGCCTCCCTCACACTCTCTCGCTATATTAATGTGCTCTTGTCTTCTCTCTGGTTTAGAATCTCAATGCACACTATGTGGTGAACCAGAAGGTGAGTGGGCCTCTCCATCCCTGAATAGCCCATCTCATCTCCGCCATCACCAGCTTGCAGTTAGGCCAGGAATGACACACCACTATGCCTCCATCATAAAGCAATGGTGCATGGCATGGTTTGACTCCTGGAGCAGAGATTCCGACCTTGCCCTGCGCATTTTTGTACATTTCAAGTAGTCGGCCATCTTTATTTTGCACTTTGGTGATCAACAGCATGAAGGCTCAAGGACGTGATGCTATCTAACCACTCTCGCCTATGCCTCACCTTACACTGAATTGTATGATTCATTCACACGCGTGTTATTAAGTGCACTATGTTTCGAAATGGCTGCTGAGCTGTAGGGCCCTCTCCACACTGCACTCCACACATGCCAAGAGCCTTGCATAGGTCATTTCCATTTGATTCATAAATAGAGTGCTTGTCTTTGCATGTATTATTGTCACATAGGAGGGAGGACTATATCTTTGCACTTTCAGCTGATATGCGAACATTGCTGACTACTTCTGGTTGTATAAAAAGTCCCCAGCATGCATTAGCAAAAAGAATTCATGCTTGATATGATCCAGGCTGACAGCTTTTTTTCCTTTGCAGAGGGGCGTGCACTGAAACAAAAGTGCTCATATGTAGTTGTTGTTGAGCAGTGAGTTCAGTGACAGATATGATATTTCCCTGTGGATTTAACCTTGCGCAGGAAAGCAGCCATGTGCCGCTAAGCCCAATAAGCATTATTCTGTATCTCAAAAATCAATGGGGCTCTCTCTGCTTTGCTTGATTGGATTAAGACATAATCAAATCGAGTGCGATAACTGTGTGTCTGTGACCTTCCCACCAAAAGACAGCAGCTAAAGGAAGGAGCTGAGGGAGAGAGGGGGAGAGATGAGAAAGAGAGAGGGAAAGGGAAAAAGGGGGGTGAGTGTCAATGTGCATGTGTGTACAGTATTCCATGTTTACAAATGCGTGTGGATCAGGGTGGCACTAGGGAGATCCCGAGGCTTCACTGCTGATGATGTTGTGTGTTGCGTAGGGCAGTGAAGTAACCTCTGGGATTTTAGATGGTTTTCAAGTTCTTCCAATTTTATATTCCTTTTGTACATATGAAATGCATTTTATTAAAACTAAAAACAAATTGTCTCGTTTATGCAAATACCTAAAACTCAGTGAATCTTAAGATTCAAAGAAAATAACACAACATTCATTGCTTCCCATTTAAAACAACCAATTAAATCTACATAATGTGTAATTCAATACTTGTACTTGTTTTAGAAAAGACATTTAAGTTTGCCTTTTATAAGTTTCAGTAGTTGAACATGAACACATTGCGAACACTGTAGGGCCAGCGAGGGTCAGTCCTGAGGCAGTTCACAAAGAGACCGTCCCTAATGGATGGGGCCTAATGTTTAAACTAACGTTATTATTTACCATCTTTAAACGGGACAATAATCAGCCTGTTCTTGTTCTAATAGTGTTTACTTGCTGTGAGGATACTCCAAAAGGGATAAAGTGAATTTACAAGGCCAGCAAGGCCGCAGCGCCTGCAGGTAATTACTGTCCTCCGAGGAAACACGAAAGAGAGAGAGAGATTAAAGTGCAAACACGCACATTTGCTCAGCTCAGCTCCTGCAAAAGGCTGGGTTGGAGAAGGCTGAGCTGGAGGCAGCGCGTCTTATTGGGACAGATAACCGCGCATACACATGCAAATAATGACAAAGACATTTATAACCATGAACAGGCAGCCTCATGCACTTAATAATACGTTCATTCTAACAAGAGCTATTTTAGAGCAAAACGGTAGAGGGGATGCTTTAGAACAGTGTAATGTTTTGTTGGCACAATGTAGGGCTGCAATAAATCAAACTTTGGTAATGAATGTACAATCCTTAATCTAACAGAGATTAATCTACCTAGTGTTATTTAAAGGTGAATTAACTTTTCTGAAGGGAGGCCATCTGCTTGCCTCCAGGTGCACGATACATGTACTGTACATGATGAGATACAGGTGTATTCACTGCAAGATCAAGACTACCATGAAAAACATCTTACTGTGAGCGGACTCACCTCTCCACAGATCTTTCATTTTCCCTGGTGGTGTCACCAGGGAATGATATATATAATGCCATACTATGGAACATTCCAAGCAAACCTCAAATAATTTTATCAAACACATTCAAGTTTATGGTAACATAACAACTGCCAGTTATGGGATATACCAAATCCAGTGTATGTCCATATGTTGTAATGTAATGTTATTTAACAGTGACCTCATTAAATCACATGATCACATTAATAACCTGGTGTGATATTTCTGATGTTCTCAAGCCCTGAGGAAGTGAGGCCCAGCTTCAATATCTGTGAAAACTTCAACATGAAAGTATAAACAGAAGATACTGATCATGGTTGACAAAAGGACAAAGTTATTTGAAAAAGGACCAAAGGCCTCTAAATATTGTGACTGAACTGCTGCTGTGGAGATATTTCCTCTCAGCTGTAAGTAATAAAGCAGAACAATCCCTGCTGTGGAACAAGGGCATGAGGACACTTTCATAAACACCTCAAAGCCTTAAGTAAAAACATTATTGAGAAGTGTAAGTCACCACACTCACCTTGACTGGGACTGCATGACTTTACATCCAAATGAATCTAATGACTGAGGGTCCAATAGAGCACACTTTATAACCCCAAGGTCCGACCCACCGTGAAAATCTCACTGAAGGAGCTTTTATTTAAAGTAAGGCCAATTCCTTTTATTAACCTAATAAGAGACCAGTTTACACATTATTGGCACATTTGGTCATTAACAATGTCTTTGTTTAGTGTGACCGCAAAGATCCTTGAAAGTGGTTTTAAGAAAAAAGGAGTAAATAAAATGAGCGATAGGGACTGTAAATTTCAACCATCACAACTTCATTATTAATAAACCATTAAAGGTTCACTATGTAAGTTTTCTGGTAGAGGGTTTGCCACCTGCTCCATGGAGATTGTTATTGCCTTGCATTGAATTTGCCACACTATGGCATTAATCTTATCTATCTCCATGGAGACACCAGGCTAAGTTACATGTTGTTCAAGATATTTAAATATGTACCATTTAAATATGGTACATATTTAAAATATGTTTAATGCCATACTGTGGAAGATCACAGGTAAAACAATAACATCACCATGGAGACTTTCAAAAAAATGAAAGACAAGACAGGATCATTATACTTTAATCTAATGCATATCCCCCAGTGCGCAGAAACAGGCCCATATTGAATGGCCTGCAGAGACTTCTAATCTGCACAAACCCATCTACATTGTATGTTGGCTGGACAAATAGGATGAGTGCCATACTGGTGGACCAAGGTCAGTGTCTAATATAGAGTGGCTGTGCTGTAGGTGTGAGCGGAGTGCAGATGACGTGCTCTGTACCCCTCACAGCAACAAGAGCTGCTAAAGAGGAAATGGTGACACAACCTTCACCGTTCTGTTCAGAGCTATAGATTATCTGTACTTTATGCTAAATACTGCAGTTTTATGTGTCAATACTGGTGCTGGCGTATTCAGACACCTTTAACCCCTCAGGTTAACAGGTTGCTTCCTGGAGCTAGAACGAGATCATGATTCTATTATTTATAAATATCAAATAAGGTTAACACTTTGACCTCACAAAATGACACGCAGCTGCTAACCAGACAGAAAGAATGTCTAAAGTTTATATTCCATTTACTGTCAACAGATGTGAATAGACATCACTTTGACTCTAACCACAAATGACTTTGAACAGGGTATTCAATTCATCTCAAGGAAATCATTTTCTTGGATAAACGACCATTATCTCCCCATTGTGGTACTTCTTAGTTTATGGAATATATTGATTAGTGTGTGAAACGGGAAAAGTGGAGACAAAATTCTGAGTTTGTAAGGGTCATATTAGCTGGACAATTAGGTTGCAACATTTTCAAAACTGTTGTTAGGGTGGAGTGTTTGGGGTCTGCTTACTCTGGCAAAAGTGGTCCAAATAAGGAATAGTGATAAAGGGACCACAAATGATGGATACTGTTGCCTGGAATTGCATAATCCATTAATTTTAATCTATAATTTTATAGGGATTTTATGACTAGTAAAGTGAATCATAAAAGGTTGTCATGGAGTACACAGTTTGATGTAAATGAGGGAAAATATATAATAGCATCTGTGACCACCACTGATCATCACACTTTGAAATGATCTTAAATTAATTTTCTTCCTGACTTGTTTTCAGATCTGGCTACACAGTGCACACTAATAGCACACCATAATGTTTTGAGCCTGCTGCCTTGAAGTTGGATGGCTGCCCCATTCGCAGCCCTGGGAGGCTCATGTGCTCCTGTTGGGTTTTAGAGCCTGAGAGGAGCAGACACTACAGCTTTCACAGTAACACAATCTTCTCATGAACATGCATTGTTATACGTGTGCTTTTATTGTTATATAAATACTCATCACAGTATTATTAGGTGATATAGTTCTGTTATTGTGGTCTCTATTTGGATGATAAACATAATTATGGCTATTATCTTTGCTGGTAATGTGGCTGCTTATTGCTATTGCTGCTGCTCTGTTTTGTGTTTTTTCATAGTAATATTACTTATTGTCATTGTTATTTGAAGATGAAGATGACAATATATTTTTTATTATGTATTTTTATCACTTACTTTTTTCCCTTAAATGGAATCCTTGTTCACATGGATAAATGGGTATTGGTTGTGCTGATAAAAAATTTTGCACTAGAGGAAATAGACTTTTTCCTATAAGAACTCTGCTTTATACCACAGTGAACTATGGACTATATTTGCTGGTAATTTGTACCATGGGGCTATGGTGGGTGTGATATGGGTGGGTGGTGTGGGGGTTGGTTCATGGTTGGAAGATGTGTTACACATGTAAACTCACAATAAAATGTTAACATAAAAAATTACAAGCATTACAGAATGAATGGGGGGTAGAAATGCCCCTCAGCTGCCCAGTGAAGTGGGATTAAGAAAACAAGCTATTTAAACGGCAAGCAGTTTTCCCTCCGTTCACAAAGAAAAGTGCAACAGCAGCCAGTCAATCTTTGGAGCTTATCATCAAGTATAAGCAAAATTGCTCCCTCAGCTTTCCTCAACCTCTCCATTCTCTCCCTGTGTTACCCTCCTTCACTGCTTATTGTCACTCACATGCACTTTGATGTTTAATACATACCCTTCTTCAGTGCGTTATGGAGTTACGACAGATTGAGCGCATGCAGACTTCCTCTTCAGCTATAATTGTGAAACATTGGTACTGGAACATGTCAGTTTTTAATATAGCTATTTGACCATTGCAAATGATATGTTTTTCTCCCATTACTCTAATTCTCTTTTTCCTTCAGGCCATGACCAGCTAATTGAAGAGGACATTTAATTAAGTGATTATAGTGGACTGCTGTGTAATCTTGTGTACTTTTCATGAGTGTTGAATCAGCCTGGGGAGTTTTTCTTCCATCTGAGCATTTTACAATGTTTAAACAGTTGTTTATTTTGGATGTATTTTGCATGGAAATAGTGCAAGGTAGAGAGTTTTTGGAAAGCCACTAAATCTTAACATGCTTGCATATACTAGGTTGTGCCAATCCAAGTAGGTCTATAACATTACGCTAGGTCACATCAAATTCTGTGTCAAGTTTCATCATACAAATTTCAATATTGTATACCAAGAGAATATAGCTTTATTTCGCATTAATCTTTTTACTTTGACACTGGTTTAACAGTACCCATCAGAAATACACATCTCCGTTTGCTCCTGGAGTTTCACAAAGTTCTGTCTTGGGGCCTGCTATATTTCCAGACACAACACATACTTCAAGTTCCCCTAATCATAAAATTCATTCACAAAGTGGTCCAAGCTCTTTAAAGACCAAGAAGCACTTGCTGTAGTAGCCTTGACTGTGGATGTCCACTGCTGTCTGTAATGGCTGCAGGGAGATATGCAGAGTAGTCCGGCAGTCTTCATCCTTCAACAATGAGGGGAAAGAGCTGTTGAGCTAAATGTCATTTCCACATCATATATTTTGCCTAATATATATATATAAGTTCACATTAACATGATCTTATTTTACTCATTTATTTGTTGTTTTAAACGAAATAATCCATTCTTCATTGGTCAGTAAATAAATAATAATAAAGCATTAGCACACTCAATGTCCCATTATTCCTATTGGACTGGGCACAAACAAAATAAAAATGTCTCAGCACTATTAGAACAAAAAATAATCAAATTTCTTCTTTCAAAGTCTGAACTGCTGGAGTGGCTGTGGACCTAGGCCTGTCATGATATCGACTTATCGTTCAATATATGAAAACTTCAGTGACTCATTACAGATACAAACTAACTACTAAAGTGTTTCATTCTGCTGTTTATTTATTGCAGCTGATAATTTTTTTTAACAATATTGTACTTTTAGAATAGTTATCGTAAACACAAAACAGTAGCATAAATTAGTTGCAATGTATATTTATTTCAGCAATATATCACACTTCAAAATGTGTTATCGTGACACACCAATGTGGACCTCTCAATTTTAAAATCACCTAATCTCACTGTCGATTAAAATTTGATTCATTGCCCAGCCTTACCTGAAATATGCTGTACTAATGTATAGGGCTAGGTAATGGACATCCACCTCCAGCTCTTATTACTAACTCCAGGCTGTAGTGTAGTGCTCTGGGGCTCTGGGTAATAATGACAAGAACTGACCGTGGGCCTGCAAATAGCCTCATTAGCAGACACAGACTACAGGGAACGTGACAGAAATTGGCCAGTGGTGGCATCATCTTTATTTATCATTCATTTCCCTTTTTGATCTGAGACAAATGGCAAATGGCGAACTCTCACGTCATAACATCTGCATGACCAAGTCCAAGTGTTGTATTTAGTTTTTCCCATTCATGTTTACAAGATAACAATATGACCACACCATTTTAGTCTTCTTTGTATATAGGTTATCGATCCAGACTCTGATATTTGAGCCAACCAGCATTTTTTGCAAGCCCGTTAGAAAGGCACTGATGGATATTTTTTTCAATTAGCACAGTTTTCTAAGGCTGAGCAGTCAGTCAGGCAGTGAATCAATAGTGATTTGATATCATATAATTTTGAAAAATAAAATAAAATCCGCTAATGTACATTTCAAACTAGAAAGACTCAGACGGACACAAACGAAAATTATTAGTAGGCTTTACTGAATGAGTTATCTTTGGTGCTCAGACCCCGGCAGAAGACATTGCGATGAAGGGCGTGCCAGTTAGATGACGTTTAGGAGATGTCTTTCCCTCGGGGGCCGAGACCCTGGATGTGGTAGAGGTGAGGCTGAGGCTCCTGAAAGGACGATGAGATGATGAGAAGCCGAGGGGGTCGAGCCTCATTCTACATATTCCATACCATTTGCCTGTTGATCCTTTCATTGCATTATGTATTGGAATAGTTGATGTATTCACAAGGCAATGTAGCTAAACATAATACAAATAATAGCAGTATTGACGTGGTAATATTGGATTCCTGTCTCTTTGTCCTCATAGTCCTCTTTCACGAACTATTCCACATCCTTTTATTCTGAGCTTTGTAAAATTCCCCATTGTAGTCTTGTGCTACCTCTGTCCTTAATGTGGCTGTGTCGGCTGCTCTCTTTGCTATGGTCATCGGCTTGGAGGTCTTCTCCCAGCGGACCTCCGCCGCTTTGTGGAGAGCTCTTCCTCTGCTTATTAAACCCATATAGTCCACCTCTGGGAACTCCTGCACATCCCTTATCTTTCTGTCTCCAATCACAACATTTCCGCTCAGTTTGTACCATGTACTGCAACCAATTACGGTAATAAGACTCTCTTCTCCCCTTGTGCACTACATACACAACTGACCCATGACCGAGAACTGTCTGCAACTCCTAGAAAAATATTAATCCTCGCCTTTCCAAATGATAGCACTCTGGAGATGCTAGTGATTACTGCAAACTCACCATGTTTAAGTGCTGCATTGCTTTTTTGATCCTAATCGAAGTTTATTGGCGGAGCTTTTATTCATGATGCCAGCGTCGAGGTAACGCTTGGCTACTCGAGCGTTAGACAGGAGCCCAAGATATGGGATGATGCACTGACTCATGGTGGTGAATTGAAAGCACACTGTAGCTGTTGTATGGACTCGGAACACCGCAGAATGGATCTAAAGGTGGAATGACAGAGCGCTGCTGTCAGGAACATGGGTGAATCATGGGCTTGCTATTTTCAGCTGTTCGGAGTTCACCAAATGTTCCACCTGTGGGCACTGTCTGTCCAAACAGTTACCTCATTTTGTTTTCGTTTGATTTGAGCACACTGGAAGCCCGGATAAGTCAATTGACTCTAATAATATTGACGTCATTGACCCCTCATTAAGCTGGGAGGGCTGCAGCCAGTTGACTTAGGTTTATTGTGGCGCCTTGTTTACAGCTTCATCAGCTCTGAATGGCTTGAGGTCACAGAGACGGAACGCAATGCTTTTATGCAGTCCTTAGTCCCCTATGACAAGAGGGAACATTTTCAGCATTGTTGGAAAACAAAAACAAAGTATCTTATAAATAAAGAAAATTGGCTTACCTGACATTCTGTTGTTAAAGGTGCATTATGTAACTTTTATAGAGCAGGACTGCATGCATTTCTCCATAGAGATGTTACTGCTTTGCCTAAATGTTCCACAGTATGTCATTAACCTTACCTATTTCAATGGAGACAAGCCGGTAATGCCACCAGGCCAAGTTATGGCTCGGGTCTGTGGAGCTGCTCACACTAAGAATGCATAATTTTAAGGTATTCTCTAGTAATAAAAACACCTATAATTAAATAACTGCAAAATAGATACATTTGATGCCATATTGTGGAACATTCCAGGCATAGCAATAACATCTCCATGCAGGCTGACCCCCTACTATAAAGTTACATAGTGGACCTTTAACTGGGCCTAAACAGAGTCTAATCATGGGTATGGGTCAAAACAAAGACTGCAAGTGTTTGTAGCAAAATAAAGTGTCTTGCCTGAAAGCACAATAGCCATATGCAAAATGCGGGTCAAACTACCAACTTGACAGCTCAAACATACTGAGGACAAAATTGGTCTGCATCAATTAAAGTTTTTTTTTTCCCCTCTATACCCCAGTTTGAGAAACCCATTATCAAACTCCTTCAGTTCAAGCGGTAGCCCTCCCACGGTTTTGTTGCTGATGTTCTAGCACCAAAATCACATTATCATGCTCCACAGCTTCTGTATTTAGTGAGATGTGAGTCTACAGTCACACTGGGAGGATTTTGAGAGCTGACAGGAAATCAGGCTCACACCATTTCTTCAGGTCAAGAGAAAATGATGGCACCACATCTTTACAGTTTCTCTTAATAGGATTTTATTCATAAATTAAAAACATTATGTAATAGTAAAACTAGCATAGCTATTTATCATAGCATTGCATGTGAACACTAATTGAGTTGAGTGAGTTGGACAGTATTCCCAGTGGCCTGAATCAATGCTGCCACTCAGATTTAACGTAACACGGCACACATCCTCCTAAGATCACAGTGAATAAGTGGAACTATGAAATCCCTGTCTTTATTAATCTAGGCCTAAATATGTATGTATCTTGCCATCTAATTTGCATATCATCAACCTAAATATTTCTATGTTTTTCCCCATTTACTGCCTATCATCTGTGTGCTTGCCTTAGAGGGCCAGTCCTGGTGCAGAAGACTTATTTTCACAGCTAAAAATACATTCTTCTAATCCTCTTCCTAGTTAGCAGGCGGAAGTGCTGTCTCCTACATGTAAAAGTCATAAATAAAGAAACAAAGGAACAATGGCTGCTGCTCAGTGTATTGGAAGAGCCTGTCATCATTGCGATAGAACTGCCTCTGTTATTACCATGAGGAAGTTTAAATTGCTTGAAAACTTTGGCGACTTACATGCAAAATCACTTAAGGGAGAATATAGGCTTTGGTTGTTCGAGGATTTGTTCAATCTTCAGTGGTAAACCAACCTCTGACCGTAGTGGGCAGTGGGTGCTAACCGGACCTGTCAGATGTGGTCATAGTCAAAGATCACTTGGGTTAATAGTGTGTACCGTGTCATACCCTTCAGGCTGCCCACTTCCCCTGCAGTCGCCTTGACGACTAACTGCCCGCTGGACCCTCTGTGGACCTAGAAAACATTAATTCTTTTCCGGGTCTGAAGCTAGGTCACTTTGGGTTAATCTTGGTGGCAGGAAGTGGTGCAGTCAAAGATAGATTCCTGAAATGAGTTGTGATTCTGTTGCCGAGCTGTTTTACGAGGAGCAGTAATCACACAAATTCTCTCTCTCAAAAGCATTGGCGTAATTTGGAAATCAAGTGACCAAAGTTGGCACTCAAAAGCATAAAGAAAAACATAATATTGTAGTAGGGTTGAATAATGCTGTAAAAATATAACATTTCAAACAAGCATTGTTAATAGATTTGCTATTTTGGCTTTAAAATCTCTAGATTCCGTTCATAGTACCTTATTTGGGAATCTCGTACATTTCAGTGTAGGGGTCTAAAATATGACTGTAGTCCTGAAAGGAATTCTTGGTTGACTAAAGAGTTAATCAACTAAAAGGGGGTGCAATGTGGCGCTGGCAAAAGCTCTTCAATTTTTTTAGGATCTTGCACAAATGCATCTATGTAGAGAAGCAGTATTAAACTGTATCTTCTGTGAAAAAGTAGATTAAACTGTCTAGGCTCTCCAAAAACACCAGCTAGGTTACTTAATGCTTTCTCCTTTCTGCTGTTCTGCATATAAATCTTGGTTCTAAACTATGGAGCTTTCAAATTGTTTGCATTATAGAGACAGAATATCATGTTGTGCGACGTAAAGGACATTACTTAAATAATTGCAAACTCTGTGATTTGCTAGATTTTGGTTTAATTGTGTATCTTTTCTAAACATTTTGAATCTACTTAACTCGTCTCAATAGAATAGCTTTTTACACTGAAACCAATGACAACACTATAGCATTACTTGCAGCTCCTTTTCGGACATTGTGTTGAAGCCTTCCCTTTGTGCTCTATAGAAGGGCTTTAAGAGACACATGAGATACTTCATTTTGATTATCCTCAAACACAACACAGCAGCCAGCCACACTTAACAGTAATGGTATACTATCTGTCACTGTCACCTCATTCTAGTTTGCCCTCTCATCCCTCTAATGTCTATCAGGCTACTTTCAGCACATCTCTTATGTCTTCTCCCTAAATGTTGTGTCTGGAACCGAGCTTGATTTTAGCAGAGAGAGTGTTATAACAGCCTGCTTGTAATCAAACAAAGTGCAGTTTAAGTGCAGTGGTTGCCTCTCCATTTGATTACATTTTTAAAAAGATAATAATTGCATTGCTTAAAATCTTATTTAATTGTGGTTATATATTGCAGACAGCCCAAACAGAAGCTAAATGTTCTGCTGTTGGAGAGGTGTAGTCGTCAGGCATGCAAATTTACAAAGTACTGAACTAATCAATGTAGTTTATAATACAGTGTAGTTTATAATACAGTGGGTGAATATAGGAGTGAATAGTACGCCATAAATATGTTCATTTAGCAGTTAGATTTTGTAGTACCTATCACCCTGCTCATTGATTGGAAAAGTCACGAAATGTCAACAATTTTAATTAGTTCAAGAATGACTAGAAATAATTTGGCATTTGATAAACTTTAGGTTGAACATTTTTACATAATATTTTAAAATATTAATGTGCTGGTGCTCTCACAGTGATATTTCAAGTTGAAATCTTTGACATGAAGCCAAAAATTGAGCAGGGATGGCATCTGGTATAAAAATTGTCCCAAATGAACTTAGATGAGTTGCTATATAAGTGATATCCCTAATGTACATTTTGTGCTGGTCCAACCTCCCGATAAATGAAGGGTTGCTGAAAGGACAAGATAAGAATTATGTGGAAAGGGAGCAGATGTAATTAACACCGGCCACAATTTCAATTTTACATTTTGCCTTTAATTGTCAAACCTCGTCTTACTGTGTCCTTCTATTATTGTAGCTTTGTCTCCTTACACATCCAAGAGTCATTATTGTTATTACTCTAAATTGAACTGTTGCGTTAAGCAGTCACGGGGTCATTGGCCTTTACTATTGACTCCAGTGACCCGTGCGTATCTCCTTAATGTTACGAGAAACCCATAAACATTTTTATTACCAGAGACATTTTATTTCCTGATCTCCCACTCTCTTACCTCCACTACTCTGTTTTAAAATCTTACTTTACAAATTCTAATTACTCTACAATCAAAATGCCCCCTACTGCCTGAAATGCTTTGGACAATTTATGTGGCTTTATCAGGTGTCAGTTAAACAGTCACATTCAAGTATGGATGTGAATAGGCTTAAATCAATTTTATCATTTGGTGCAATTGATCCACATCATGTTTTGAATATTTAATTTTAATCTCTGCCAGACAAAATAATTACTCATAAAGATGCATTGGCTTTGTTCTCTATCCACAATATTGCTACAAAATAGGCACTACAGTCACTACAGTCTGTCATTCTGTTTCATATCTAACATGAAATGACACAGGCCTGTTGTATTATATGAGCTGCCATCTGTTTAAATTGATCTTGAGTTAATCGATTATACAGTGTGCACACATATATAGCATGCATGGATTCAAGGACAAGCGTATGACCCAATCAGCTGATAGCCACTTGCAGCTCCGGAGGACTCACCTTGTCACGTATGAGACTTATGGGAGGGACAGCAAGGGAATGTAAATAGATCTTGTACAAAAGATATTTTTATGCACTGCTAAAATATTGTTATTGCGGCTTTTAATGAGAACTGACAATTAAAATGTGTTGTTGAGTTAATGGCTCATTCACAAACTCCAAGGAGGATTTTACATTTGGCTTTCACTATGATATGTTGTATTTTCTTAACACACAAAATAACTGGATGTGCTTTAAAGTTACCGTATGTCTGTTCTGTTTCTTTATAGATACATTCAAAGTTACTTGTCATGGTCGATTTTAGTCTTAATGATAAATGAAGGAGTTATATAACCATTCTCCTGTTTATTAAAATGAAAAGTAGTAAACTGCATATTGTCCCGCCTTAAAGGTAGACAATGTAACTTTTCTGGTGGAGGGTCTGCTACCTGCGTGTCGCCATAGAGATGTTATTGCTTTGCCTAGAATATCTGCCTTCATGGCAACAAGAAAACGCAGCTACAAGGCCAAGTTACAGGTCAGCTCTACAAAGTGGTGACTTTACTCACAGGAGTAATGCATTCAATGTATTTTTGACACATAATAAAATAAATGCTATATAGATGTTAGATAGATGCAGGAACATTACAGGCAACACAATGACACCTCCTCTCCTATGTAGAACAACACAGAGAGTCTACACTAGATTTTATAAGGTTTTCTTGTGTAACTGATGTTCTGGATTTACAGTGGTCCACAGCCCACTATACCAGCTTATTATTGCAACTAAAGACAGGATGCTAAGATACTTTCACACTGTCTTCTTGGTAGTTGTATCTAAGCAACCTCCAGCTCAGAGCTTATAGAAAAATGAGTGAGGAGTATCTCTGTGGGTGGATGGAGGCGGTGGTGTACTGTTGGGTTAGCATTCCATTCAGAAGGACCACTTTAACAGTACTTATATCAACAAAGATGGGGGCGGAAGATGGGGTTTTCAAGTTGTCATTCACTGTTTTAGTTTTAATTTCCAGCATGAAAGAACAGGAAGCATGGCTCATTTAAAAATAATTTGCCATTCACAATAAAATGTTTTTAAAACCGTCAGCCATAGTAGCTCATTTTAGTGAATGGTTGTTACTATGACTTTTTATTACTACTTTTGCCTTTAACAGAATGTCTCAGATTTACCATGAGTAGCAGTTGATTTTGTTTTATCTTATTAGGCTATCAATATCAAATACACATACTAAAGCAAAAGTTTATTATAGGGATGATTCAATATGGGTTTTTTGAGCCGATACCGATATCTAATATACGTCTTTCTGATGTGGACTATAACCGATATATACTGATATTAAATAGATCTATAGAAAGGCTCTCAAATTTATGTTAAGTTGTACTAATGTTCATAAATGGTATGGTATATAAACTAATTGGTTGCATGATTATGTAAACATACAGCCATATTTGAAGCTAATTGCTCTTCTATTTCCATTTATTTCATTAGTCTGTGCAAAAAGACAAAACTGATGCAGTGAGGACAGAAGGGACGACACAAAGACACAGAGACTGGGGCCGCTTAGAAAAAATATTGGCTAAATATCAGTTAAATCTTCAATATCGTATCAATACCTCTATCTGGGAAAACACTTTTAACAAAACAGACAGTGGAACTGATGTATCGTCAATCTCTACTGTTTAGCACCATTTATTTTAATATAAAAGGTTGGTATTGCGGTAATAGCATTTTAGCTGTACTTGTAGTCAGTTGTAGTAGTAATAGTAACACTATATTAGTTGCAGTGCTTACGACTTTTTAAAATCAAAAACAGTTTGTTCAGGCCTAATCCGGTCTCCATGTTTTCCCTCTCACCAGTTATTCCATTACTGCTACCTCTGCTCAGTCGAAGGCGTTGAGCTGGGACTAAATCAACTTGCTTACTCCATTGAGTTATTACTCCAATCATGTGGTTTGAGTGACTGCCTGGGGAATGAGCCAGGCCGGTCTCACTAGACTTCTCCTCCACTTCTGTCGACAATATGAACAGCAGCTGTGAGCCGAGACAAGTGATAAAAGTAGATACATTCATCACTACATTCCAAATGAACTCACTCACTCACTTGTACTATGTAGAAATAAGATATAAGCCTTGTACATGCTATTGAATAGGGCTAGGCAATAAGGTGATAATCTGCAATTTTGGTCAAATCTCCATATACATTCATTTTCTCTTGAATGCAGCTTTGTGCTCAAACAAAGACACCTTTGCTCACATCAAGTGCGAACGTTTAGAGAAGCAGATCACTTTTTTCAAGGCAAGATCGCCCACCCTAACTATTAAGGGCTGTCTTAAGTAGTTAGTTGTTCATTAGTTCATTAGTTGTCATTTTATCACTAAACGTATTATACGAAAAATGTACTTTGTAGACTCTTATTGGTACAGATGAGTTTAGGTATCAAGAAGCATTAAGATCTAAGTTAAACCATGTGTTCTGTATGGGGTCTTTTATACCCAAGTTTGTATGTTTAAAGAAGGGATGCACGATAATATCGGTCATTGATAATTATCAGCCGATAATGGTAATTATGCCGATAATTCTGATAATAACATTTTTCACCGATAATTTAATCTCATAATTCAAAGCCCAAAATACACAGATTCTGCCGCTTTTCCTCCAAGGTTTTCTCCCTCAGAGCGCTCCCTCAGAGCGCTCCCTCAGAGCCCCGCCCAACCCCCTGGCGCTCCCTCAGAGCGCTCCCTCAGAGCGCTCCCTCAGAGCCCCGGCTCCACCCCCTGCTCCAGCCGCACACACAGCAGCCCTGGGTCAGAGGCAGAGAGCAGGAGAGAGGACACATGTTTACATATATGGGCTTCTTTTATGTTTTAGAGAGTTATTTCAGCAAAAACACTTTGTACCAGCCCCACGACACAGGAGAGGGGATACAGGCTTCTCACATTAGTCATCTAAAAGTTTTCACTGCGACGAGTGAAAACACGTGGCAGCTGAGACTGCGACAGTCCGTGCATTAGTGCTGTAGCTTGACATAGATGAGACATAGATGAGGCTGATGGGCTTGGACTATATAAGGATCCAGTTGTATTTTAGTTCTCAATCAAATGAGAGGATGCGTGGTGCAGTGAGAGGAGTTTGCCTGTTTAGCTGCAGCTCTGACCATGTGCTCTTTGTGCAGACAGGAAAACACGTGTGTCACACAGACACGTTTTGCTAAACAGCCCAATGCCGATGGACTGTGTACAGGACTGTCTGTGTCTGCCTCTCTCTGTTAACTTTATATTCACTATATTCACAATACACAGTGGCTGCTTTGAGGCTGTGTCATTCAGAATCCATCTCGTGTTATAGTAGCAGCCACGGTGCTGCGGGCCCGCCCCTTTCCCTCTGTGCTGCACAAAGCATGAAACCTACAGATAGAACACTGAAGCATATTGTTAAGGAAAATAACAAAATAAAACAGCATTTACAATGTGGCAAGAAGAATTAATGTTGGACTGTATGAAACATTACCAGGACATAGAAAGTATAATTAATGTATATAGATGTTGTAGACAGGCTACATCTCAGTCCTGTTACTTCATATTTGTAAATGTATTTTTAAGGCTCTATATGTACTATATGGTCTGCTTTAGTCACATTTGGGTCAATAAACTAAAACAAACAATAAAAAAAAAAGTTTTGCATTTCAAAAATCAGGTTCATTTCAAAAGTATTATCAGTTTTACTTTATTGATTATAGACATCAAACATCTCCAAATTATTGGTTATCAGTATAATCTAGAATCTCGACCTTGTTAACCAAAAGCTGCTGCTCTTCAGATTGACTAATACCATTGTAATTTACCTTTTTGGATGCAAATAACTAACAGCATCTAATCCTATTCATTAGCCAAAACTTCTTGTGAGTGTGAGATGTGCTCAGCTTTTCAGAAACACCTGACATTATAGAATATTATGCAGTGACTTCGGAGTGAAACTTTTCGACCTTCTGTCCTGAAGGAAAGAACTAATTAGCATTATCTGGCCTGGCTCTTTATTATTTGACCTTTTTCTGCAGGGATCTCGCAAAGGGCATTCGTAGACCACCCATTGCCAGATATTGATTGAAATTTCTTTACAATTTCTTTCTATTCAATCTATGCTAAAAATGACATTCATTTTGAAGGGAAACTCATCAAACTACTCTTGTTAGTATTGTTTCTTATCTAAAACACATATGCTTTGGTATTCCTGTGATAACAATGGCGCAGTCTCAAGTGTTGATTTTATATGACATTTTGAGTGTGGCCAGGGCATTCTCAATTGCTCTTGCTTAATTTGGCTGCTGTAAAAGTACCCAGCTATTGAACACTCCGCCTAATTAGTGCTAATTGTCCAATGTGTTTGCAAACATTAAAGAAAGGGCACCTCAGGACAATCATTGACTTTTCGTGGCTCTCTTGACTTATCAGCGCACTTGATTTTGAGTAGCTGAAATTCATTCAGGTTAAAACAACATTCCATAGTATGGTCACTTTTTTACATAGCACTTTTCCACCTTCAAGGCACTCAAAGCGCTTTACATCAAGAAACCACTCACCCATTCACACACACATTCATACACCAGTGTACACAGACACTGGGGACAGGGTGGGTTAAGTGTCTTGCCCAAGGACACAATGACAGCATTTATTTGTGGCAGTTGGAATCACACTGCCAACCTGTGGGTCAGTGGATCTGACTGGTCAACCAATGATGTTTATGTAGAGAGCAGGATTTGAACTGTCAACCTTCAGATCAGTGGACAAACGCTCTACCAACTGACCCACTGCCACCCGAGTAGAAAATAAAAATAAACAGAAGAACATGTAACAAACATGACAAGCAAATGAAGTGGCCAAAACGTTCTGACCATCTACATCCAAACCCACATGTCTTTAAAGTTGCACTATGTCATTTTTCTGGTGGAGGGTCTGCTGCTGCTTGTGTCCGTGTGGATGTTTTACCAATACCTGATGTTCCACAGCATGGTATTAAGTAGAGAGGAGGTTTCAATGGTGCTGCTGAAACCTACTCTACATTGAACCACAAATGAGGGATTACGCCGTCACGTTTCCAGCATGGTATTTAACTTTCATATCTCCATGGAGACAAGCAGGTGACGGCACTTGGACAAGTGATTGGTCAGATCTGTAGAGAGGCAACCCTGTAAGAATGCCTGTGTTTCAAGAAATTTTGTAATTTTATAATGTCCACACTATTTCCTACTTAGGGCACTATTTAGGGCTCACGCCATTTTGGTGGCGCCCGAGTGGCCAGCTGGTGAAAAAGTAGTGCAGTCGAATTTTCCCACAATGCAATGAAAAATAGTAGGCATCCGTGATCACTAGACTGGTCAATATAGACCACAATGCATCACATACAGCGAACAGCGACAAGTCTTTAACTGGACACAACACGACTGAATGAAAGCAGAGAAAAGCGCTGGTTTATTGCACTGTTGATCACTGATTATTAACAAAACACTCCACTAAACAGTGCGGGCCTATGTAGTGAATGAGGGTTTAGGGACTAAGGATGACATTCGGACACAGCCTTAGACATCATAACTTGTCCAACTTTCCATAATCAAAATGTTCACTAGCACTTCTTTTAAGTGCTAGTGCGTTTAGGTGCTTGTTATATGCGTTTAGGTGCTTGTTATATGCCACCATGCCATAATGAAACGTATCCTATTTATTTTCAGTGGTCATCATTTTATGACTGATCTTCTTTGTTGCTGTTGCATGTTCCTTTTTGATCAAATTTCAGTGAGTTGAACCATTTTTCTCTTTGAATGACTTCAGCTGTTCTGTCTGTCTTTGGAGAGGCAGACAAGAATCTCAACTGTACTGTCGATATCTGTGCCATCTCCAAAAAGTCATTACTGTGTGCCCCCACCTTGACTCCCCCTCGGTGGGCCGCGCTGGTCTGTGGAGGCAGTCAGGGTGTAAAGGAAAATTACATTAGAGTGGAAAAGATTTCAATTGTCTTCTTCAGTCTGGGGAGCACCCAAGGGACCTATTTCTTAAAATCACTTCCATGATAGGACTGGTTGAACTGATGGTAGCTTTTGGATGTTTTTTTTCGGGTGAGAAGAATTGCTTCTGGCCTGGGACCTGGATGATGTTTTCCTTTCCTCACCAGATACATCCTGTGTTCTATTGTGTACAAGTATATAGTCTTAATAACAGTAGCAATATGTTTTATAATTGTCATTCAGTAGATTCAAGTAGACTCACGTAATGGACTTTTAACAAAAACCAAATGGTCAAAAATACTATAACCAATCAGATGACTTCCTTTAGTAAACTTGTACCAACAATATTATTAAATTTGTAAGATTTTAGCAACTTGTAAGTAACAAACTTGATTCCTATTTTTACTGTCCTTCACTAGTCACCTAAATAACATTACAACTATATTTTCTTCATAGTGTTTATAGTGTATCAAAAAAATGTCATAATATTGTTGTTGTTTTGGAGATGTACAAAACGAGTCTATGACAAAAAACATTTAACCCTTAGCCCTAACCTTAACACTAAAAGGCCAGAAAAAGAGCTGAACTAAAAATAAAAATAACAAAAACTTAAACTTAAAATCTTTCAAACAAATGCATGTGAGGTGCAGTGATATTTTGTCACAAATCTATTTTGTGCGAGACTTTGTGCATGCTGGATTGCCATATTTTTGTATGATCATCATCGCAATAGTAAGAAAAATTCAATATGCTTTTTGTCAATAACATCCACCTCTGAATAATAGCAGTCATTTTAGTAGTGAAGTAGCATAGTATGACGACAACATAAGTACTTGTAGCAGTGCTAAGAAACTAGCTGGAGCACTAATGTCTTGAAGAGCTAATGGACCATTGTGGTTTTTTCCAGTGCCTTGCGTGATACGATCGTCTCTGTTGGGAATCATTGTAGCTTTGGGATACGTATGATTCTGTATTCTATAGCCTGTGGAGGATATTGTGCCTGTACCTCACTTGAGACATATTGTAATGATCTGATATGTTGTGTTTAGTTCACAGTTGACGCCTTTTGTTGTTCTTGTAACTGTTTGTGTTGTTCTTAATGTAACAGTTTTCATTTATGTGACACTTGGTTGCTATGCCGACAAATTGATGTGAAGGTTCTATTGGTCAGATGCTGGTCTGTTTTGGAGACTGGCTCTAGTGAGTTGAGACGGCTGTTGTTTTGCTCTTGTTTTGGCGTAGTTTACAGTCTACAGTAGCCCTTGTGTTCAGAAAATAAACAACCAGAAGAAATTCGGCATGTTTCCTAACACCAGAAGGCTACAATATTTTAGTATTTCTCAACCTGTGCTTTCTTCTGCGCAATAACAGCTCTGTGACAAAAGTAAATTATCTCTCATTTTGTGTCCAAACACCTCCGTCGCCACACAGACAGTGACGATGGGAACTTTAGTGCACGTTGCCATGGTAACCAGCAGTAGTTCTGAGGCTTTCTGTAATACGTAAGTTGCTTGGGAATGCAGTTCTGTGTGTTACATAAGACACATCTTACTCTGCCCATTTCTCTCTGTTTTGTGGTGCATAGGGGCTTTTCTGTTAATTTATTCACATATGGGTAGCAGTGCTGGTTTTGTGCTAATTTTTTGGCATCCTTTTTTGCACAAGTGGTATTACTGCGGCTTCAATGAGGATTTTAAATGAAAAGACAGCTTTGGGAAGATTTAAATTAGAGCGTTCTTGGAAAAATAAGAAACAAGACAAAGATAGTGATTTGACAGTGTGCGTGACTGCAGTGCCAAAAAGATTACATTTGGGATGTACTAGATTCAACTTCAAAGTCTGTGTTATACAAAACGTGATCGACATAAAAACTTCAAACTTGTACGAAAATTCCTTGTGTCACCTTTCTATCCGCTTTGACTGGCAGAGGAGGGAAAGTAGCTGAGCGCAGCAGAGATAGCACACTTCATCATTAGTGCGTTCACGATAAGTATTCAGGCATTCAACGGCCCTGTGCTTATCTGGCAACCGTAATCTCTAAATACTAAGGTTCCTTCTGTGCACTGCTTTATAGGTGAAATAAGGTGTTAGTGACATTAAAGCTACAGTTTGAATGTTTTACATGGATTGGAGAAGCTTGACAGTCATATTTGAAGGAACTGGATATGCCTAGAAACCTTTCAGCAGCATAGTGCATTCATTTATTTTCTTTATTTTATTCATGTTACGGCTGTGGTGACAGCAGCTCTATTGTATGCTTCACCAGAGGACACATATTAAATGATAACAATTCAGTTGCTCATTTATTTGCTCTGAGCAGTTAATAATCACCAAACCTGAGATTAGCCTCACCATTATTAACATCTATGTCAATCATCTATTCGGGGGTTTCAGTTTCCTTTTTATAGGCGCCATTTTGAGTACTTTTTACCATTCAAAAGATTTAATATTTTTAAATGTTTTCATTTCTGTTGCAACTATACCATTTTTTCATCACCCAGATACCCATGGATGGCCCTTAAACTATACTCTATGTCAAACTCACCTATTTCTATATGCTTGCAGACTCTTTATGCAGTTTTAGTATTCAACACTGAGAACAAAATGTAGACTTACTGCCTTGTTTACTCTGGGAATTGAACCCACAATATTGTAGCTAAAATCATTCATTATAAATGTATTTCTTTAGTTCTTTCTCCTCAAACATATAACATAAGACAATTAGATTTGTTTACACAGACCCAATGCAAACTAATCACTTAGCACCTGCACAGTAATTTCTCCATCTCCTGCCTCCACCCTCCTCCTCCTCTGCTCGTACCCGCTGTGAGGCACTGGGAGCTGGGTGCAGCCTGTTATTGCTCTGGGCGCTGGTGCTGCTGGGTTTCTCTCATGCTGACAGCACACTTAGTTGAGGAGGTGTGATCCATGCTGCTCACATGCCTCTCCCTGGCACAAGACATACTGCTTAGCCACGAAAATATAAGCTACCCCCAAAATAGCAGGAGTATATTGTTTCTTTAAAAGTAAACTCTATGCATTTTGCTGTGTTTCTGGTGAACAATGACTCCAAATCTGTGTATTGAATTTATTGTGACAAGTGCACATGTAACAGCACATGTAACTTTTCTGCTTGTCTCCATGGTGGCTGAGTGGCTAGCACCCACACCTTACAGCAAGAAGGTTCCAGGTTTGACTCCCAGGCTACCCGTAACTTGTTTCTGTGCAAAGCTTGCAGGTTTCTCCCTGTGACTGGCTGGGTTTCAAATGCATTTTTCTATGGGGACAATAAAGTGTACCTTAACCGTAAGATGTTATTGCTTTGCCTGGAATGTTCCACAGTCATAAAAATATGTTGCTTTTATTTAATTACAATTGTGGTTTTATGGCTAGAAAAATACTTTGTAAACATGAATTCATATGCTGAGTGGGATTGCCTCTCCACAGAGCTGACTGGTAACTTGGCCTGGAGGTGTCACATGTTTGTCACTGTGGAGTTCCTATACTATGGAACATTCGAGGCAAAGGAATAACATCTCCATGGAAGCAAGGTGGTGTACCCTTCACTAGAAAAGTTACGTACAGCACCTTTAACACCTTTAACAAGCTATAAGAATCATTTTAAGACACCTTGAGACATAATAGAGTATAATGGAACCATTTTGCTTGACACTCCAGAGTGACCTTTGGTTTAATGCCCAGTTTTGTCATTTTACAAAAGAGATACTCCTTTTATCTCACAACAGAGATTTAATAAGTGGACCTCAGTGACTTAGCTTTTCCAGTTTACTAAATACAGAACATGTGCCTATTATTTACTTTACTGTATTCAGCATATTGAACAGTATTACTCTACAGAGACAAGCATGACAGGAATTCTTATTTACATGTGAGCTTGTGTTGAGCTGGCCAGTTCATACCCTGTGCTGTTTTGCCTTAGGTCTAAATACTTCACAGACAGGTCCATAATAATGCACATTTGATGATTGCCTGTAAACTGCTGCAGTGTGACTTATGAGGAGTGTGGTCTCAGTCTACCCACACAGATAATGTTTTCTCTGTAGTGTGTTTAAGCGTATGAGCGACCATGCACACATCCATGTCCACACGCCACTCACAGCACGGACAAACAGACTGTGAGGCTTCCTGCTTTTGCACTGATCAGCTCCAATTAAAGAAACAACATGTACTAAATAAATAAGCTTAAAGGTGCTATATGTAACTAAAGGATTGCCTCCTGCTGGTCCCCATAGGAATGCTATTGCTTTGCCTGAAATGTTCCACTGTATGGATTTAACTCTATCTGTCTTTTTCTATTTTTATTTATTTATGTTTTTATGGCACAAAAATACAATGAAAAACAGGGATCCTTATGAGTGGGGTCACCTCTCCACAGATCTGACCAGTAATTTGGCTTAGTGTCGTCACCTGCTTGTTTATATGGAGATAGATGACATTTGATTGCTATACTATGGAATATTGCAGGCAGAGAAATAACATCTCCATGGAGACAAGCTGCTGGCGGACTCTCTACCAGAAAAGTTACATAATTCACCTTTAAGCAGAGATAATCTTTTCCTTATGGCATTTTCAACCACACATGATAGCAAACAAAGTATAACAAAGTATTCTGCCTCTAAGGTAAACTCTCCCCCATCCCTGGAGTTGGACGAGGCCAATAATGCACAAGGGGGGGTTTATTTACTACTAAAATATTAATAAGATCTAAACACTACAGTTCTCTCTGCCAATCCTTTACTGTTACTCAAATCCAGATGGCATATGAGGACAAATATCAGCTGCATGTGATTAGTTTCCTTTTGCTGGGAAAGCGGCAGACAGCTCAGTATTACATTTGTACTAGAGGTTCACAATCTTCACTTGAAATGCACACTCCATCGTGCACTGTCACTCGGATGGACAAGTTGGAGCAGGATATTTGCCAAAGCCATAAGCCAGCAAATTCCTGTGATGGAGCGGGCTGTAGAATATCAGAGGCGGCCGGCCAAGAGGACAGATTTGCCTCTTTGTCCGTGGTCTCCCTCTTAAATGTAATCGCTCGGGCCACTGCTGATTCGCCCTGAGGGTTGAGGACACAATTCCCCTCGCTTTGCCATCCAAAAGAAAGGCCAGATTTGAGAGAAGACTGCATTTAACCTTTGGGAGATGGATAAGAACGCTTTACTATTGATTTGTTTTGCTCCGAAATGGGGATTGTAGCTTTAGTTTGGCCAATTGGATGAAAAGCTGCTGACTATATAGTGACGCAAGGTTGCTGTGTGTATGTAAGTCATTTGAAAGAGAAACACTGATTACATTTCATTAGGAGGGTTTGGGTTCAAGCATATGCAAATTGTAAAGCAGCACAACATTCAGCTTGACACTGTTTAGTCTATGCCAGTTCAGAATTTTTTTCCTTAAGTTCTGATAAAAAGAACAAATGCATTCCTGTATTTTGTGTAACTTCTTATTTGTTGCTTGTAGTAAGCTGTAGTTACCTTTCGGGGACAAGTATGAGGGAAATATAAACACAAATCCAAACACAAAATGTAACAAGTCAGAATACTTCAAATAAAGATCCCAAGCCCAAATGAATGAAATGGGATGTGTCAAGGAAGGGCATCCATCCTATTTACTTGTTCATGGGCACTGCGCTATTCACTGCTCTTGACAGGTTGTCCCAGATGCATTGAAGGATAGGTCAAATGCAGATTTCATTACAGGAGCATTAGTAGTTTTAGTAGTAATAGTAATAGCATATACCTTAATCTTTAACTTTTTAATTGCTTTATTCTCATCTCATAGTATCTGATTAATATCTAAAATATCAATGACGCACAACCAGGACCATTGCACATACTTGTCCTGGAGTCCTGCATGCGTTTTATTATCTGCTAACTTTGTTTTCAACTCCAGTTAGGGTTCGTCCCAGGAGAAGAGTGGGAGCCGTCAGTGATACTTGCCGCAGATATCATGCTATTTAAATGCTAATGTGCTAAGAAGAGCAAAACGACCTTTACTCACACTTGGGGAGCGGGTGGAGCAGCCGCACTGAGCCCCAGCCTCTAATAAATGAGAGCCTTCCTTCAACTCTGTTCCCTGGCCTTCACGACCTCATACTCCTGATAGACTTTATCACGGAGGGCCAGAGGGCTTTGACAACATTATGGAGCTGCATGGTTCAGCTGCTCAGTCGGACATGAGATGATGATAGCAGTGTGCAATGAGCTTATGAGTCAACTCTAACATGTGTGAGGTGGACAAGGTGCTTTTCATTAAAGTCTGAGTAGTAAATATTCAGCCTACCAGTTGCTGTGGCCTATATATAGACCACTGATGGACTAATATATGACTAGTGACAAAGCAGTAAAAACACAAAACTAAGGGTGGACTAGGTCAAGCACTAAAAAAACTTAAAATAGGACTAAACACCTGCACTTTGGCCACAGGTACAGTACAAACAGAGCTGCTAAACTGGGCAGTGCCTGGAGGACTAAAGGGGAGAGTGAGTTTGATAAATTTTAACACTTCAAAATCCACCCCTTCCAGCAGGTGTCACTATTGGGCTCCAGTCAAAGCAGAGGAAATGTATTAGCCAAGTTGATTTAGTTTTTTACCAGAACCAGACATGATACAAGGACTCAACTTAAAATTAAAAATACCTATATGTGAAGCCCTATCCTACAAACCCTTTATGATAACTACCAGAAACTTTGCCACATCTGTTACTATAGCAGCAAGTCACAATAATGCCCGTAGCTAATAGTGTTTTCTTATTGCTATTGAATACTATGGGAAAGTTTTCTATAAGATTCTTCCCATAATTCCCCATTCTGCTGCAGCTGCTGCTATAGTCTGAAACCCTGACACCAGTTTGCCCTTGATCGCCCGTCCAAGAAGTTGTGTGTCACTTGCCAGGAAGCCGATAATGTGATGGCAGGTGCTGTATCAGTGCAAAAACAACAAGGCCTGTGCCTGTCCAGAGATGTCACAGATACTTGTCTCCCTGTTCACACCATAGTTGCCAGACGAGCATGCACTCAGCAAGAAGCAGTTTTCTTCACAATCCTGGACCTCCTCTGCCCAGTTTTTTGTACTTGCCAATGTTAAAATGTAGAATATGCCATTCCTAACTTTTGTAATTTTCACATTTACTGTTTAAAAACAAGTAGAACAAGAGTTGTAGAGAGGCACGAGACTCTAGATGTAACGTGACTTTTATATCATCAGTTCTGGACCTGGATACCTGAGCGCTCACATTTTGCTATTGTCCATTCAAATCTCCCTATACTTTCATTGCAGGGTGCATTATAACCAGTGGCAAATGTTAAAAAAGAGCTATCTACAAATAAATGTCAACAGTGTCTGAGCTGGAGGTGCCCTTGGTAAAAATCCATCACTTGTTATTTTCAAGTTGTAAGCGTACACCTTGTTGCAGTTTATATGATTGTGCAGTTTTGTAGAATGTTCCAGCTGCTCCAGAGTTTTGTTAATTAGACCAGAATTTGAGAATTTGCCATATGCACACCACTATAAAGGGTGATAAATAAAATTAACTATATTATTTGGCAATAAGTACGTAGCACAAAAATGTCAATTGAAAAAAATTGTGAGAGAAAAACAGAAATGGCAACTTCTATGTAATTGTTATTATGGTGTGAGGGGATTTTTTTGCCTTTGACAAATGAACAAACATATAGTGTTCAAATCCCACTGGAAATACAGTATTATGGTGCACTACCACAGCTGAAACCTCTCTATGTCAATATGATGGAATGCCTTGTACATCATATTCCTGGTGGCTTAGCAAACATCCACACCTGATATTGACCCTATCCTTTTGAGACGCCATCTTTTCACAAGTCTGTTACCACCAGGTGTAAACAGGGTCTCAGGCTTGACTATGGTCTGTGCTAGTCCCTACAAATGTTAAATTTCCACCAAAGATAATGTATTCCACACAGCTCCCTTGGATACCTCCTGGAATAGCTGTCAGATGAAATGCCTTGGAGTGAGACAGTGGCTACATCAATCAATGGTGTACTTTTATCTTGAGTGAACCTGTTTTTGAACAGGCTGGTTACCTGAGTCAACCCAGGCTTACTTAATTGGAAAATCTCACACAGGCTAATGTACCAATTACAGTTTGTGGTGGACCTGTAAAAACTGGAATTATGTTTTTTATTTCAGTGGAGCAAGAACGAAGGCAACATACGAGGCTTTTGATCAATGAATAAGTAAGAGAGCAAAAAAAAAAAAATTCTGTCAACTGGACAAAGGTTTTAGAGTGAAGACGTTTTGCTGCTCATCCAATCCTCAGTTCTGGTTAGGTTATTGGTGGACGCTGCTTTATATCTATCTGAAGGGAGGAGCTAACTAAATTGAAACTAACACACCTGTTTGTTTCTGTTTGTTAACTAGGTATATTGAATTACACTAAGTGTGAACTCTGCCTGAGTCATATTCTGCATAATCGTTCCGATCCCTAATGGGTGCTCTCACACCTATTACCATACTGGCTATCACTATTGTTTCCCTTGTTTTGATTTAGGTCTGAGGATGGAGTTATAAATAAGAGATAAATGATGCCCAAGCCCCCATTCCTGTCCAAAGATGGATTGTCTTTCCTAACACAAATTGCCTCTTTAAGTCCCCTTTCAAGGATGTCTGTGTAATCCCTCAGTCATCTAGGTATAATTTCAATTCTGTCAACTGGACAAAAGTTTTAGAGTGAAGATGTTTCGCTGCTCATCCAAGCGGCTTCTTCAGTTCTCAAAACTCTCAAACCATTTCTTTTTTTGGCTAAGATCTGTACCTCATTATTTTTAAAGGCGTGGTTAGTGTCTTTGAGATGGAGATGTACGGCAGACTGGGGTCCTGCGCTGCACTTGTGACGGTGTTGGTACATTCTCTTATGGAGTGGCTGTTTAGTTTCTCCAATGTAACGCTCACTGCACTCTTCACTACACTGAATGGAGTAGGCCACATTGCTTTGTTTGTGGTTCAGGGTTTTGTCCTTTGGGTGAACCAGTTTCTGTCTTAAAGTGTTTGTGGGTTTGAAATAGACCGGGATTTCTTGCTGTCTGAAAATCCTCTGAAGCTTTTCAGACACACCAGCTCTGCAGGGAAAAGCTACACCTTTTCTCCTACATTCTGATTCTTTGCTGTCCTGTTTTTTAGCTCTCTTAGATCTATTGAAGGCCCATTTTGGATATCCACAAGCAGAGAGGCTTTTCTGCACGTGTTGGTCTGCTTTCACTTGTGATATTTAAACCAGTTTCCAACAGTTGGCCGATTTGGTCAGGTTTGTGAAGTTGTAGTGTATTGTATTGTTTTCTGTTCTTGTATATTTATGAAAAAGGGCTGTGAAGGAGTATGGGTTACATAAGCTTGTGGGCTGAGCCTTGTACAAGAAGTGTGGGCTCATATTGCTAACCATAAGGGTGAAATAGTGCCCAGGAGCGATAAGGGAGAGATGTTTTTGATGAGGGAAAAACATTATGACATGGCAGAAAGCTCCAAAAATTGGATTTGGCATAATAGCCCCTCTTTAAGAAAAAATGAAAATATTACATACTTTTTCTCTTGGCCTCACAAGCTACCAAACCTTACAAGCACTATATTTATATTTATAAGTTATCTTTCCAGTCCATAGTCTTATTGCATCTTGAATCTGATTGTAACTCCTCCTGACATGATTTGAGTGGCGCACAATGGGATTACAGCAGTGGGGCATAAAGTAAACCCTTCCTCTGATTAAGTTAAATACATCCGAACAGAGCTCCGGGACGTCTGGCCTAGTTCGCCCATCACATAAAGAATGGTTTTAATCCAAGGCAACATGGCCGACAGGGAAATGGGAAGACGTGCGTTGTTTTTAGACGCCTCCAAGGACGGCTATCCCACGGAGCGCTTCACAATCCTCTCCTCAAGGCTTGACGGATGACACTAGCGCTACAAAGTGATAGGCTATTATTTCACTTTGCATGGGATAAATGGCAATGCGGGCTCCTACCTGTCGTCTGCCCTTCTCCGCTCAGTTCTATCTTCTTCTAGCATCCCCATAGCTGCATGCAATCACACAGCTGCAAGGCAAGACAAATAGGAAGGCTGAGGCATCACTATCTGTTGATTTCACATGTTAGATGTGCCCCCTGGCTGCATTTGTAGTTGATGGAGATGGCGCGTGGGCCTTTGAGCTAACCTTTTTGTGATCATCATATGCCATGTTGAGACGACATTGTAACAAGCTGTGAGTCTTATTTGATGGTTTTATTTTACACAGTACAGCTCTATGTAACAGCGATCACAAAAATACGTCTTGATACTTGTCTTCCTTTCGTAGTTCATTGTGGACAATTATGTACTGTACAAGATTGCAATAGGGATGTTTGTGAGTGGAGTGTGTAATGTTTTACTCTCTAGTGTAAAAATAAATCCCTTCTCATGTATTATACTTTATTGATCCTTGCGGGGAAATTCCTCTGTTGCATTTGACCCATTCTGCTGCTGAGGCAACTTGTCAGGAAATATGGGCAGCTGCCGTGCAATGTGCGAGGACCCACCTTCTTGTTCAAGGCTTGGTCAGGACCAACTTAACTGAAGGCTTTTGTCTATTGAGCATGTTTTAGGTTGATGGGGGAAGCTAGTTGTGCAAGTTTTACCGACTTTACCTTTTTTCTGGGTTCCATCACTTTTGCTTTCACATTTTAGCATAAATGTCAGTGCTATGTTTTATAATCAAATGCCCATCATCGTACTCCTCATTTAGTGCTGTAGGTTTTTGGTATCAACATATTAGTAATAAACATCTGCACATTATAAAATGACTTCATACACTTTTTCCATGTCACCTAAATTCAGTTGAGTTTGGTATAGGTTTATGTAGTAAGTGTGTTTGTCTTTTTCTTTCCAGACCAGCAGTATTCATGGTGTCCCGGGCCGTACTTCGATGAGGACAGTGGCTCGCCTCCTCCCAGGAACATGAAGGGTCTCTCTAGTGGTCGTCATGCCCACCTCCAGCTCCAGCTCAGTTCGCCCACGCCCCACACCTGCGGCCTGGCTGACTGCGACCACTCTCTGGACCACCACCTGCACCATGGCGATTCCCGGCCCCCGTCCTACCTCCTCAGTCCCACCGAGAGCTGCCCTCTGGATGGACACCGCCGCTGTTCCCCTCGGAGCTCCATCCACTCCGACTGCATGGTGATGCCCGTTTCCATGTCCACCACCGACCACTCCATTTCAAGTAGCACTTTTCCCAGAATGCACTACGGCAGCACTACGCGGGACAGCACCGGTAACAACAGGGATTCCCGAGACGAAACCGGCTCTACGCACGGGGGCAGTGGCAAAATGAACCGAATTCCTGCTAACCTTCTAGATCAGTTTGAAAAGCAAATGCCTCTACACCGTGATGGCTTCCACACTTTGCAGTACCAACGCACCTCGACTACTACCACCACGACGGAGCAGCGCAATGAAAGCCCGGGAAGGATACGGCATTTGGTCCATTCTGTCCAAAAGCTTTTTACCAAATCTCATTCACTAGAAGGCTCCTCCAAAATGAACGGCACCAAAAGTGATTCGCACCGGGACGGCTCGCATCACCACCATCACCACAAACACAGCAAACGCAGTAAAAGTAAAGAACGCAAGTCAGAAGGTAGCGGAAAGCAGAGGTCAGGGGGCTGGTGGAGCTCAGATGATAACTTGGATAGTGATAGCACCTATAGGACACCCAGTATAATGTCTCGACACCACGTGGACCACATCACGCACTGCTACCCTGACTCTGTGCACGGACACCTGGCAGGAGACATGTCACTGAAGATGTCCAAAAGTAATAATGATGTGAAGTGTTCGGCTTGTGAGAGTATAAACATGGCACCGGAGGGGAAGTTTATGAAGAGGAGCTCCTGGTCCACACTGACGGTCAGCCAAGCTAAGGAGGCCTACAGGAAGTCCTCGCTCAACCTGGAGAAGCCCATGACACCTACCGACCTCAAGCCCAACCTCCGGCCCTGTCACTATCTACAGGTAAGGACATTTTTACATCTTGCTTTTCGCGTTATAAAGATGCACTGTATAATTTTACTGGTAGGGTTTGTCACTTGCTTGTTTCCATGGAGATGTTTCTGGTTTACTAGTTTGGCATTAAACATATCTAGCATTTATTCCATTATAGGTGATCTTTATTGCTCAAAATACATTGGAAAAACACGCATTTTCTTTGAGATGTACATAGATTTGACATGTACCTTGGCTTAATTATACCTGGCTGTCTCCTGGAACATTTCAGGCAAAGTAACTCTTAAAAAGTTAACTCTCCTTGGAGACAAGCATGTGGCGTACCTTCCACCAGAAAAGTTACACAGTGCATATTTAAGCAGTTTTAGCAAATAAAGATAGCTCAATAGAGAGAATAAACAGACTTCAAATCATAGAAGCCTTCACCAACATTCACCAAGGCACTATTGTAAAAATAAAATAGCCAGATTGCCAAGCAAATCTTTAGTTGTCTAATCTATGTTTTGAGCCCTTTAATCAATCACTGATTTAAATGATTATATGATATGGGGTTTTGAAAGAAGAACATTTCAAAGCACTAGATTTTTTTAAGTACTGTACGGATTTCAAAATTTCGAATTCATGGTGGTGGAAAAGTTTGCTTTCCCCCCTCTGAGTAAGGAAAGCATTGGTTCGATCCACTTTTAATTTCTTTAGTTGGAGTCTGTAAATTGTCTTGAGGTTGTCTTGACTTCCTCTCTACACCTAAAGACATGCAATTATAGATGAATTGGTCATCATCTAAATTGCCCATAATGAATGAAAGAAGTGAAATGGTTTCCTGCCAGTGAGACTATCCACTTTCAACCCAAAGAGGCGTGTATATGCTCCTATTCCCACTATATTTAAAAGGAATGTGGTGTAATGCAAGATCGTGTAGGATGCTCTCAGGGCTTCCATTGACTTCCATTGACATAGAATGGACTGAAATAGTTTCTTCATAAGTGACATACGAAATGCATATGTGGTTAAATGGAACTAAATGTATCTCCATGGAGACAAGCAGGCAATGCTACCAGGTCAAGTTACAGGTCTAATTTGTGGAGAGGGGAGCCTGATCACAGAAGGAAGGAATGGAAGGAATGGATTCCTATAGCAATGAAAACACCTGTAATTGAATAAATGCAAGATAGATAAGTCTAACACCATATCGTGGTACATTCCAAAGCCATAACATCTCCATAGAAACTCGCAGGTAACGGACTCCTTTCAGAGAAGTTAAATTGCGCTCCTTCAATGAAATGAATCATTAAAGTTTAAAATCCCACAATCCCTGCAGTAACATCAAAATGCATTGTACCCATGGCAAGTTTCATTGATAGACAAGACAAAAGCCTGCTCATCTCAGCTGGAGACATGATTGATTTTCAAAGAACTATTTTGTTTGTCACCATTCGGCTTCTGACAATGTGATCCCTCCCATTGCTCAACATGCAACAAACAGCACCAGAAACTATCACAGCAGGCCAAATCAATTAGCTCCATAAATGATCTGCGCCAGAGGGAGGGCGAGACTTGGTACCAAGACTTTAATAGACTTTATAAGAGTTTTGTTGATTCATTTCACCTTCACTTTTGCGTAGGTTTCAGAATTGGGGTAAAGTTAGTTTGGGCTTATCATTAGCACCGCAATACACCCCAAAGAATTTTCTCTTTCACGATCAGCATTTTTAAAAATCTATAAGGGTTTCTAAAGTATGTTAAAGGAAAGGATTATAGAATGCAAAGCAAGCAAATGGTAGGATATATTTACTGTTACTTTACTATGAATGTCTATTGTTATGTAATTAAAGGGCCCATATTACACTGTTTTCCGATCTATGTTATAATGTTTCCTCATCACAGAGTTGTGTTTTGTTTCATTCACACATGTTTAACACACAAACCCTGCATACTTAGGCTGAGTTTTTCTCTCAAACTGAAAATGCTCTGTTCCACCTTGTGATGTCATGTGGTAATACAGGAAGTGCTCCAGTGTGTTTTTGAACTCTGTACACCTTCACTGGAATAATTTGGATAATTTCAGCCCTGAGATTGCCAATCTCTACTGAACTAAAGGTAAAAGGAGCTGTTAACTTGCAAGCTACCACTTCATGACATCACAAGGTGGAACAAAGCATTTTGAGCTTTGGAGATATAGACAGACATGTGAGAGTGAAACAAAACACAACTTCAGGTAGGTTTCTGAAGAGGTAACAGCATTATAACATGGCTTAAAGCTCACAAGAGTCAGTTTTGCGTAATGGGACATTTAAATTAACAATTCATGCCTTTAACCTATTTGAAGCAGAACAAGAGAGGATATGCATAGGGAGAATATGTACACCTTTATCCCATTGCATTGTAGGATCCTTTTGATGAGGGGCAGGGACACTAATCAGCATGCACTCCTTGCCCCAATGCAAGTCTGCTGTGTCATTTTGCTTCCCAGAACTTCAGTTCTATATTTAGACATAACTAATGACCAACATGGACAAGAGGTGTGCACATCTATTATGCTGTCCCACACCATTTTACTAAGTGCATTTGCCTCAATGAGTTCTGTTCCCATTGAGTCATTTAACTAAGGTACTGTCCCAGCCCTGGCACTACACAAACTCTTTCTAAAAATACCCTTGGCCGCTGCTTCCTGCCGCAGGGCTATATTTAGCTCAGCGTTATCAATCCTATCGGCGCTGGGTGACACATCTCCCCTCCCCGGCGCAGAATCAATGTTCTGTCAGTGGGCCCCCAAGATGCATCATGGGTAAGAGGTAGTCTGTGTGGATATATGGAGACCCTTCTGAGAAGAGAAGGGAGGTACAAAGCTAAAAGAATGTCTGTTTTTGTCTTCGTGGTGCTTGTGTTGTTGCTCATCACCGGGGGCAGCCAGGCGGAGACACCAGTCAGAATCCTCCTCTCATACCAAAGGGTCACATTGAGGAGTGAGGCCGTCTTGCTGCGGTTGGATTGGGATTGGCCACAAGTGTCAGCTCAATAACAGCATAAAGTGCACCCAGGGAGGCTATGTCAGATGTGTGGGCTGTGTTTGTTCCACAGCAGATGGCTCCAAGAGGTGACACCAGCCTTGTCTGTGTCCTCTTTTGTGACACTGTCAAATACTGTTACGTTCAAGTAGGAAGAAATGGAATCATAAGCATTTACCACCAGGGAGCCTTATAAACAATGACACTACATATTCTAAAGATTTCACATTCCTATGTCTAGAAAATGGTAATTGGGCAAAACCCTGTTTTACATTTAACTAAGCAAATTTAAATTATTGCATTTTTTTCATTTTTTAAAATTTAATTTATTATTATTATTATTATT